>LOEQ01005353.1:79675-94549 GCA_001685075.1 Bramus lutescens
CTGCCATCGCCTCGAAGTTAATACTTTTACAGTCTCCGCCAGACTAGAAAGCAAGCTGCGGATCAATAGCTATTTCTGATTCTGATCTGGTCCCCCTACTCCTTCACATAGATTCAAGTCAGGGCTTAAGAGAATTCCAGCTACGGAAGGCAGCCTGGAAACCCTGCCTTGAAAATGTTTTGGGGGGTGGGGATTTCCTCTCCTGCCATTTGAATTCCCTTAAGCCAGATTCCACTTTAAAAGAGTTTGGCATGCAGAGCCTGGAACAGCAGAGAAAAGTGACTATACCTTCGATTGATGGCGCGGTGATGCAACCTTTCCTGGCTTTGGCCAAATTTATCGTTCACTGTGCAAATGAGTTGGAATACAGGAATAGCATATATTTCATTCCGAAACTGACCTCATTAGCATATTCAAATAAGCGTTCGGTTACAATACTCCTTTTAATTAATTTTAACCCGGTACTACCTTGTGAATTTTTCTAGAAGACGTCATGAAACTTCCCCTAAGCTGTTCCTTGGACTTAACGATAATGATACATGCCGTATTGGGCATCCTATCTTGATGTGTGATGCACATCGTATTAGGCTTTATTGGATAAGCTCTGGTAGCTTTTGCCATGTTTAGGAGGGCTGTCATTTCAGAGTGTTACCACTAGAGGTACATAATGTTGAAAACTGCTCCCTTCCAGCTCTTGTGCCCCCCCCCAATAAATTAAAAGGAAAAATCCGGAAAATCTTAGCATTTGTCATTTGCATGTTTTCTGCTATTCAGTGTCTAAGTAAGGATAGCTAGAATCAGAAAGCCATTTTACATACAGCAGAACAAGAAAACCCTTGTGCCTTTGAAGCAGCAGCCTCGGAGTGTTTCCCCACCCCCACCTTACTGGGCTGAAGAAGCGGGAGGGGGGGTTACTGGGTGACCTGTACTCAGTGTCTGTCCCTTCCTGTGCTGTCTGTCTGAGATCTTCAGCCAAGGAGTCCTTCCATTTCCTTGGCTCTAGTATCTGTTTGTATTAATGAACCTTGAGAAAGTTACAATCTCAGCTCTTTAAAACAGTTTCAAAATAGTAAATGAGATGGGTGCAAATTGCCACACTGATGGGGATCCCAGAGATCAGCTCTGCGCTCTCCATGAAGAGAGAATGGGAATTAAAAAGAAATGGTCCCGAAGCCAACCTTTGCCCTTCCCATCCATCCAGGCCAGAAACTCATTTCTTTTTCTATTTTTTTTATTATGTTAGTCTCCTGCATGAATAGAAGGGTTTCTGGTTTCCTCCCCCACACACTCTCTTTTGTTTCCCTCCCACCCCATCACCCCACCCCAATTTCTTTCCAAGGTTCCTGACTTTAGGCTTTCTTTCATGACCTACTTAGTTTTGCCAGGTTTCTGTGTAACCATTGGGCTGTAGAAGTCCCATTTCCCGAGTCTGTCATTGTCTTATCTTAGAAGTTCCTCCCCAATATTGACAGATATTGAATTGATAATTTTATGATGATCCAGATATGAAACTTTCACAAGTCTCTTTGTAATTTATAAATGTTCATGGTCTTTCTTGATTGGAAATTATATAATTTTCTCATCAAATTTCTATGCTTAAATTCCTTTCTCATAATAGCTACTCCAGCATCTTTTGGTACAAAACAGGCTAATGTTTCTCTCTCTCTCTCTCTCTCTCTCTCTCTCGTCTTAGTGGCTCTTTGGTGGTCATTCTCCATCCATAGGACTATCCCCCTCCTCTGCTGTGGAGTTGGTGCCCCTTTTCCCACATGTCTGCCCTTCTGCTCTGCCACCTCCTGTTGGGAAAAGCTGGATAGACAAGAGGATGCCTAATTACAAGGTAAAAGTGCAAGCGATTTAATTGGATGAGTGGATTTTTAATTGATAAGTCGCTGAATATCACCATGTTAATGGAAAACATTACGCATTTTCTAATTGTAATAGATTGTCTCTTTGAGTACAGAGAGGGCTCATCCTGGAACCAGACTGACCTCTTCAGAGACAGCAGCAGATAGGGATAATTTTGTAATGACTCAAACACTTGGGTTCTGTTGAAAAGCAACAATTTCTGAATCAGAATTTTTTCAACTTTAAAATCTACAACCATTGATCAAAATCCACTCTTAAATATTACAAAATGCAAGTTTCACATTTTGAAAAGGAGTTTTTTCTCATGAGCCCTACTTTGTTTTTTCTCCTTTCTGTTGACTTATGAACTCAAGTGTCTTGAATATGAAAGATGGAACAACATATTAACTTGTTCTACCATCCAAAATAGTGATCTCATCAGGTGATTCTTCAGTTTGTCACCTGGCTGTTGCACTGAACTAGCTAGGCTGGTAGTTGAAGATTAGCTCAGTCTCAGCTAGAGGTCTTTCTCTGGTTTCTTACAGCAATCCTTTCTTTAAGTTTTAAATTCACACTTTTATGGTTTGTCCAGTAGTATAACACCCACCAGTGGACCAGTGAACAATAGTATATACCTGTATATTCCACCAAGTGTTTTGTTTGTGAATGTTTTGTTTGCTTTTATTTTGGACAGATCTTTTTAAATAATTCCTTTGCTCTGGACTCAACGTGGATATATCCTGAAGAATCAGGACTCTTCCACAACCATGAAAAACCTCATTTTCTGGCAAACCAAGTAACTCCATCTCTGTCTAGGCCAGCTCCTGCCTCCAGGCCTCTCCCCACTGTGATATTAGCAGCTCAACCAATACCAGGTCAGTCCCCAGCTAACAGTGACAATGTGCCTGTCTGTGTGAGTCATAAGTCAACTTGAAAGCAGTGTCATTTTCACGACACAATTCTCTTAGCAAACTCTTTTAGGACGTATTGCACAGTGTGAATCTTTCTAAAAATTTGAGTGCATCTGTTATCATTCTTCAGCTATAGGGTCAATTTGGAAGATGAGGAGATAGCGGAAGGATTTGGACAGAAAAATATTGGCCAGGCTCTGTTTTTATAGCCATGTTTTCTGCTACTGGTTAGTAAGGACACCAGATGAACAGCTGTCACTAGTTAACAGTGATGCTTGTCTGAGGTGCTGCATGCAAGGATGCTTGTGGGTTTACAGGGCACAGGTGCATGCATAGTTTTTGTGGTTTTTGTGAACTGGGAATTATCAATGGGGGCAATGGTAGAGACAGATTATAAAACACTCTATTTGAAAGATGGGCTTTGTTCTATCTTTGCAATCAAGTGACCCATGAGAGTATTTGTCCTGTAAAATAGCCCCCAAACAATCCCTGTATGAAATATTGAATAATAAATCTGTATTGTAATAGAAGAATAAAATCATCTTATGAATTTTTAAACTGATTTTTAAGTCACCTTAACATATGATCATATTACAAAGGCAAATGTTGCCAGTGCCAAAATTGTCTTGCAGCCCCTTCCATTATGGAATATTTTATGACTGCAGAATTGCATTATCTTCCTGTAATTTCCTACCTACCAAGCTTATCTCAATATGTGTCTCTAAAATATAGTAATAAGGAGCTGCTCCTGTGGATACCAGAACCAGGGTAGGGGATGCATTTACTTTATTCTCTGTTTGGCTGCATATTTATTTCAATTTGCAAGGACTCTTGTTTAGCAATAACTCAGATAGAACAAGACAACACATCCTGCAGGCTTTTGTGATTCTCGCCTGAAAAGCGCCTTCGTTCCTTGTCATTGCGCATTGTCGATTGATTGAGATTTGACCAAACGTCAGGGGTACTCATGTTTCTAACATCGTGTGCTGTGATGTTCATGTTTCTATTTGCATTAATAGTCATGGAAGGTAATTTGATGACACATGTCATATATGAGGGCTCCATGACTTTCAATGACTCTTGGGAGAATGGTATTTCTCAAGGCATGGGCAAAGATGCCCAGATCACCTGCAGGTTTAGTTTTGTAACTACAGGTTTAACAGATCCATTCAGTGGAGTTCTCCCTTTGCATTTGTGGCAGAAGGCCATATGGGCCTGTCTCAGAATGCCTTAGTCCTTCCAGAAAGCATGTCCTCTGGACAGCCTATGCTCACTAGGAAACTGATAACTTCTCACTATGAGGCAGCCCATATCTCACCCTCTGGTCACATAGCATTCATTAATTTACCTTCTGGCTTGGGACTAGTAATCCTCAAAGGGTGAAATGATACTTATTTCAAACATAATGTCCTAGCAACCTTGCCTACCATCAGCCACATCTGTGCATTTTATCCTCCCTGGCTTCTCTCTCTCTCTCTCGCTTCCTCCCTCCCTCCCTCCCTTCCTTCCTTCCTTCCTTCCTTCCTTTCTTCCTTTCTTTTTGACTTTGCATGTCACCAGTGAAGACAACACTTGAAGTGTGGTTTGTCTTGGAGAGAAATGTTGACCTGTCTCCTGAGGTGACTAACAAACAGCTACATCTGCTTGAGATGGGAGTTCTTGAACTGCATTCCTAAAATTTGACTTTTTGATGAGTTTCAGAATTCTCAGAAATCATTCACCTTTGAAAAGAATGAATTGAATGTCTGATGGACATATATGCAAAGGGTTGTTTATGTGTTTGTGTTATGTGTTTATGTATTACTAATCCAATCACAAAGTACTTGGGAGGGAGCCAGAAAAGGTGGAAGGTAGAGTTAACCCCCAAGTCAGTTAAAATTGAAAATACGCCACTTCAATTTTACCGTAAAAAGCTAGAAATTATGCATTTATTAAAAACTTATTATTTACTTATCTGTAAATTACCAGATATGTTGCTATTAAAACAATTATATTTTATATCTTATGGGTGGATAATTTTGAAAGTTATACTTAATTTTCATTATAATTTATATTACACAAATAAATGTAATTATGACCATGGACACTCTTATACAAGAACATGATATAAAATATATCTTTATAAATATACTACATGATTGACATATATTGATCAACTTTGCTATACATTTTTCTCTGTTCCGAATTCAGTGACCTTAGAATCAGATATATTTTATTGATTTTTTAAAAATTAATCAAAGAAACATAATTAGAATTTCTAGAGAACAGGAAAAGTGAGTCTTGAGCTCTCATTTTGAACAGTGCCAGTGAGCTCAGACTTCCCTTTCTTGGATGGATAGTGGTTTTCATGCAAGATTATTCTCTAAGTGCTGTTCAGTCATGCATTGACATTTGAGGGACAGTGGAAGGTTATATACCATGAACTCAAGCAATGCATGCCTAGCAAGCAGTTTGAGTGACTGTGCTATTGGCTGCCTTGGTAGAGGTCACTATGGACGGAGTACTGGGTGAGAAACTCTAAGACTTATATTAATGTCCTAGCTCCCTCATTTAAGTTGGCTAAGAGTTAACTGCAAGTTCAGGGGTTCAGATCATGTGAACTCAACTTGCCTGAACTTGGAAAGCCATCTGAAGTCTGATGTATTACAAAGGGGTTCATATTTTAGGTAAACCTGATTCATACATGATTGCTATTCTATTCAGAGCTAGAAGCAGCCTTGGCCGTCTCAAATGTGGGAAGTTATGATTGAGGTTGGTCTCCTTCCCTTCACTCACCCGGCAAACCATCCGCAAGGAAGGCTGCAGGCACAGTGCCACGACAGCTGGGCTCTGCAGTCTAGAGGAGAGATGGGAAACAGTAGTTCACAGTCATGTGACATAGTTGCAAATGATGGGGGACCTCGAGGGAAGCCCTTGAGTGCTCTCTCAGGGCAGGAAGAGGAATAGGATGTTAAACCAAGGAGTAGATACAACATGCAAGAAACTACAGACAGTTAAGTGAGACTGGACCACTGTAGGAGTCAGTGGGGAGCCTAGATAGGGCAATAGGTACTAACTAGATTTAGGCTATCTTCAGCCAGAGACATCCCTGAGAGCTCATGCTTCGTAATGTTGTCAAATTTTACACTGTCTTCCCACTCTGATGGCTTCACAGCACCTCTAGGAAAGCAGGAATTCATCCTGGGAAGCCGAGATGCCCTAGTACCTTTCCACTGGGTCCAGGATGCAAAGGCATAGAGTCACAGCTCTGGAAAGCAAGGGCTATGATAATAGCTAAGTGGCTAATAAAGAAATTGTCCCCAATGATGGTGTTAATGGGTGGCCGAACTGAGAAGCAATCCAAGACTCCTTCGTTCCCAACATCAGCAGCTGATTCAGGGTAGGAAGCAGGCAGTAGAGAATGTGTCAGTGGCCAACCCAGTCCTTCTGGTCAGGAGCTGGATGCGCCTGCTTCATCTCTCCCTCAGTCCTCTTCCTCCATGGAATATATTAGTTCCTGGGATGTGGCACAGGTCAGGGCACTATTCAGAAATAAAATAGCCGAGACTAAGAGCATCTAGCAGTGGAAAGAGATCGTTAATTCACTTGCTGCCTGGTAGAAACACACAAAATAAACAGTATCTTGAGGGAAACTGGAGGTTTATGTGTCATCTATATGACATTGGCCATTAGCCTGAGATCTGAAAGGCTGAGTCTACTAAACTTGTGCTGGGGGAACACAAATGTATACTAGCCAAACTGGTTGTGCCATCTCAACTTCAATGATGAGAGAGACAGATGGGGAAGAAAATAAAAGCCCAAGTTTGCAGCGAAGAGCTTTCTGCTCAGATTCCTTTGATCCCAGAGATGCAGAAGAGGGGCTTTATGCAGGACCTGGTCACCTTATTGGGTAAAGCAAATTTAAATATAATTTAACAGGCATAAACACATAAGTAACCACAGAAGATCAGAAAGGGGTGCAATAGGCAGCCAGAAGCCTCTGTGGAGAGACCATCAAAAGAAATGAGAAAGGAGCAAAAGGACCATTCTGAAACTTAGTGGTTAAAATCAACAAGGATAAGATGCAGTTGAAGACAGTCTGCAAACATTCTCCAATATGCAACTGTGTGACTCTGCAAAGCAGCCCATATTCAGAGAAGGCAATGGGCAAGGACAATGGCAAAAGGCTCTGACCTCCTGTAAACAAATGAGAAGTATAGCGTTCAAAGAGACGAGGAAGGGCATCTCTGCTCTCTGAGGCCTGGTTTGTTCATTCCCTTTCTCATTACTGTGGCCTGATGCCTGAGAAGAAGCAATTTAGCAGGAGAAAGGGTGTGTATCGGGGCTCACAGTTTTGGGGGAAGTAGTTTATTCCATCATGGAGGTGAACACCTGAGCCTCTTGGGGTCATTTCACATGCAAACCACAGTGAGGACACCATTTAAAAGAGCAGAGACATGGCCATGGTATCCCACCCTGTTAGGTCTGGTTTCCATGTTGGGAAAAGTTAAGAGAGTAAGAGGTGAGAAAATGTTGCATCTCACCAGAAGGTCATGTTGGAACACAGGTAAGGAAGGACCTTCCTAGAGAAGCGTGGAGTGGGTCCATATGAAAGCCACTTCCGTCACTTCTGCCGCCACCACTCTGCTCACAGCTACTTTCATTTTACTTTTCTTGTCTTTTTTAAAATTTTCTGTTCAACACTCAAGTTGTGTAAGAGCGTGATGTCTGTCTTTCGAAATGAAGCCTGGTGTATTTTGTGCTGTATGTTTTCTATGTGATTTTTGGCACTCTGATTTGTATTTTCTTGCTTTTGCTTTGCTGTTTCTTGTCTAGTGGCATTTCATTTGCATTTTGTTTGCTTTCTAGTGTAGGGTGACTTGGAGTATGTCATATGGATCCTGTTTTCTCCAGCAATTACCAAATGAGGTTTTTAAGAAATCTGACTTGAGCTTATGTTTTCGCAGTTTCAAATTATGAGACCAAAGTTACCTTAGAACCCTTCTGTGAAAAGTGAGATATTTGGAAAAGTTCATATTGCATAGTCTTATTATTTTCTTTTTAATGCCCTCTACTAAGAAATAAATCTCTAACAAGAACTCAGAATGAGGAAGTCAGGCTTCAGAAGATTTGCAAGCACCAGCCTTGGTGGTTAATTACAGTGGATACATATGGCTGTCTGTGGTTCGGTCCCTGGAGTGAATGAAAAGCTCTAAGCTTATATTCCTCCCTCTAAGTGAAATGCAGAAGCTCTGACTGTGCTGCCAGAAAGCCCCAAACTCACAACTCGTTACAAGGTTCCCGAAGACTGAAGCTGGACCAAACCCTTGTCCACTAGGTGATATAGGAAAGGTGCATGGTGTGCACTTTCTATGGTAGAGGAATATAGGATGGTCAGAGTGGGGGGCACATATACTGAAAGAGATGCTCAGATACCCCAGAAGTCAAAGCTCTGTGGAGAAGTCACAGTGAAGGGCATTTGGTGCCTCTGCAGGCAAACACGCTGATAGGAGCCAAGTCCAAGTCAACTCCGAAAATTGCCCCTGCCCCCTATGTTGACAGCCCAACACAAGAAAGGCCGCGATGCTCCTGGGAAAGAAGCCCAATGAATGGCATTTTCTGCTGCCCTACTTAAGAGGGCTAGCATTTGTTACAAGAAGTGCAAACCAAGCGAGAAATTCATCCATCAAGAGACAAGACAGTCAGCAGAACCAGAGACCTGTACACTGGAACTCTCTGCACAATGCTGATTAACATAATAATGCCCCAGAGGAGGGAACAGGTGCGGGATTTCATCAGAGATGCAGAATTAAAGTCATGGACATATTAAGAAGAATATAACACCCAAGATGGAAAGGGACTTTGAATGGGCTCATAAGGAGATGTGATGAAGCCAAGGGAAGAGTTTAAAGATAGAACAAGACAGAAAACTTTTGAAATTGAGTTTCAGAGAGCACGCGAGTGGGAAAATGGAGCCTGCATTCGCAGAGCTGCGAGATAACTTCAGATGGTTAACATATGTGTGATTGAAGTCCTCGAAGAACACATGGCACGAAGAGCATTTGGAGAGATAATGATCAAAGGTGATACAAAAATAAACAGTGTTGTCAAACTGCAGACTCAAGAAGTTCCGCCAACTCAACTGGAAAAGAGCAAAGCTACAAATAAGCAGGAACTGAGCACTCGACAAGTCGGAGTCAAATGTATGCGGTGAAAAAAAGTAAATCTTGAAGGTAGGGAGAAGACACATTACACAGACATGAAAAAAGATGAAAAAATCTCATGAGTTTTATTGTCGTAACAAAGTGATAAGCTTAATAACTTAAACCAATCAAAAACTGGCAGAACTTGAGGTGGATTGGTGTCCCAAACAAACTAGAACAGATGGAACGGAAGTGAATTCACTGTCTGGAGATCATTGGCTCAAGAAATTACAATGGAGCTTATCAGGAAGAAATCATGGACCATCAGGGAGGAATTTTCCTCCTCTGGGCAAGAGAGAAAAGTGATAGAGATGGTAAAGGTTGTATTGTTTTCTCTCTCTTTCTCTCTCTCTCTCTCTCTCTCCTACTTGGAGAGTAACTGGAGGTGGAGTTGCAGGGAGTAGTGACAGAGTATGTTTACACAGTCTTCCAGCATTTGTAAAGCGAGAGATGCGTGCTAACACTGATTTGGAGGAGGAACTGTCAGTGTGAAATCGAAACACCTTCCCACCATCTACTATATGACACATGGTAACACCTGACAGTAAATTCCATAGACGTAAAGATAGACCTGCATCTTCACGTATAATCTATTCATTTATATAAAGGTGTATATTTTATTACATACACAAACACACACGGGGTGGGGTGTAGAGCAGGCAGTTGAAATTGTGAACAGATAAAATAGCAAAATACTTGCAAACAGAGTAATAGAATCATAATAAATATTCAATCCAGCCAACCAGAGATACATAGTGAGGCCCTATCTTAAAAACAAAAAAGTAAAAAACAAAACCAAAAAGCAAAAGCCATATGGTAGCATACACACCTTCAATCCTAGCACCAGGGAGACAGAGGCAGGTGGATGTCTGTGAGTTCAAGGCCAGCCTGGTCCCTATAACAAATTCCAGGCTAGCAAGGGCTACAAACTGAGAGCTTTTCTCAACAAACAAACAAACAAGGAGTCAGAGGGAATGTAAGGCACCAAGGAAACAAGGCCTTCTAAATCAACAAGACAAATATGAACTCACAGAGACTTGAGGCTGCCAGCACAGAAACAGCATGGGTCTGCACCTGGAGGGGGGGTCCTAGAGTGGGGTTTTGCATCTCTATCTGTTTCCTATGCTTTTCGTGGGCTCTTTTCCTTCTGTTTGTTTGTATTGTCCTATTCCAATGTGTTAGGTTTTGTTTCATCTTATCATAGTAGTATATTATACTATTTTCCCTTAGAAACCTGCTTGTTTTCTAATTAGAGACAGAAAGGAGGGTCGATCTGCATGGGAGGGGGTGGGGAGGAGCTGGGAGGAGGTGAGGGAGTAATCAGGATATGTTATATGAGAAATAAAGCTATTGTCAATAAAAATGAAAAAAGACAAAATACATATGGACAAATAGAAAGTACCAAGAGAGCCTACTGTAGGTATATTGTTGGTTTAATGACCCCCCTCCCCCAAAATACAAAAACAAAACAAAATTCTTACATAATTATTTAACACAAAGTTAGGTATAAAAAGAGAAGGAAGGATCAGGACATAGGGAAATGAGCATGTAAAACAAACTACAAAGGAAGGTTAAAATGTGAGGTTTCACTCCTTGTTGGTAAGCAGAGGTTTCCAGATTTTTAGCACAAATATATGATTTCTGTTCAGAAACTTGCTTTTAATATGACGCCATGAATTGGGTGAAAGTTAAGGTGAGGAGAAGATGCCCGCTTCAGAACGAGTCCAGAGCGCCTGGAGGTGGCCAGTCAATAGGCAAGTGAGAATTTGGAGATGTTTCAAAGGAAATTACATTCATAAAAATGTGCAGAAAGTGCATCCAAAAGAGAAGAAGAATTCCAACTAGGAGCTTCCACACAGCAGGGTCATGGACGAGAGAAGGAAGGCACAGGCAGAGTGGCTGGTGTGGCTGGGGTTTTCTGCAGCTCCTTGTGTAACAGCAAGAAGGTGGGAGTGTTTTCAGCTTTGAAAAACTGACAGGAGTCTGCCCTCCACCCTGGCCAGAGGGTCAGCTACAGACCACCTCACAACCTGACAGGAGTCCACCCTTCACCCTGGCCAGAGGGTCAGCTACAGACCACCTCACAACCTGACAGGAGTCCACCCTTCACCCTGGCCAGAGGGTCAGCTACAGACCACCTCACGACCTGACAGGAGTCCACCCTCCACCCTGGCCAGAGCGTCAGCTACAGACCACTTCACAGCAGACAGTGTTTTTATGTGCATGCGCAGGGCATTCATCATGGCCACATTCTAGGCTGCAAAATAACCCCACAGATACTGAGTTAGATTAAAGCCTACACAAGTCACCTTCTGGCCAAAATAGCATTAATTTAGAAACCAATGATGGAACAGGAAAAAACGATTTAGAGAATGTCTAAACATCTGAAAATAGAATAACGTACTCAAAGTAAAACATCGGGTCAGAGAGATAGAGGGAGTCAGAAAATATTTTGATTTAAATGAAAATGAAAATCATTATAAGAAATCTTGTGGGAGCATAGCCAAAGCAGGACACTGCCAGAAATGCATAACATGAAAATGTCTGCATTGGAAAGGAAAATTTAAATCAATGCTTACCCCTAAGCAACTAGAAATAGAGAACTTCCTAACCAGAACGAGCCAAAAGAATTGGGAAAAAAAAAGATGACTCAGTTTTGTTTCCTGTTGCTATAATAGAATATCCCAGCTTAGGGGAGAACGATCTCACAATTGCAGGTTACAGTCATTCGTAGCAGGCAAGTCACAGTGACAGAAGCTGGAGGGAATAGTCACATCACGTCCATAGTGACCAGCAAAGAGCAATGGATTAATGCCCCCATCTAGAGCTTGCCTCACTCTCTTCTGACTTAATCCCATTCAGGATCCTGAGCCTAGAGAATGGTGCCTCTCTCACTGGCTGGTCTTAGTCACTCAATTGTCATAACCATGACCACTCCCCACAGGCACTGCCCGCAGAACAACCTGATCTAGACGGTTTGTCATTGAGACTTCCTGCCCAGGTGTTTTTGGATTGTATGAAGTTGACAGTTAACGCAAAAGATAAGAAGAGATGTCAAAGAATCAAAAAAGAAATACAAGGAAAACTGATGGAAGCAAACCTGATTTTTTAGGAAGATCAGTACTAAGTTAGATTAAACTCCTGGATGGAGTTTAAAAAAAAAGAAAAAAGAAAGAAAGCCAATGGTGGATGAGCAATACCAGGAATAAAAACAGTTCTTGTCCAGACCTTATATGAAATGCAGTGAGAAAATGTGAGTCACTGCCTCATGGAGTGTACTCAGAGTTTTAACAAAACAGACGGACTCTTTGTAGAGAGCAAGCTGAGTTAAGGAAGCAACAGAATGTGAACGGATCTGAGCACATGTAAGCATCAAGTTCGTTTCGAAGCCTTCCAGTGTTGGGGAAGATTTTTCTGGGGAACTTCTCCAACATCAAACAATTTCTCTGGCAAGTTCCATCAGCTGTTTCTGGAAGGAGGGGTAGATACATTTCCACAAGCTTGTTGAGACATTGGGACAGGGGATAATGTTCCTACAACACCTTTCCCTGAGATCAGCCCTCCTTGGTTACGAAAGTCACGTGGATATCACAGGAAGCCTGCACACTGAACTGCTTCACCAGCGCAAATCAAAACCATCCAAGGGAATGTAGTGGGTTCAGCGGTATATACAGTAGGCCACCCCTTGTGACCAAGTTTTGCTTTCTGGGAAGGAAATGATAATTTAATATCAGGAAACCAAGTGATGTTATTTATCAGAAACAAAAGAAGAAAAATAGATCATTTCAGTAGGTTTAGAAAATGCGTAAGTGGTATGGTGATGCGTGCCTGGAATCCTAGCAAACATTGAAAGGGACACAACATTGAGAAGAAGCCGTCAAGTTTGGGGCTACAAAGTAAGATGATTTCTGAGTGTAAAACTACAATAGAAATCATTTTTCCAGCTCAACATATAGTCAGATTAACAACAACAACAAAAATAAAGCATGTGCAAGCCGGTGAGAGTTTAGATTACCCCCTTGAGTGGACGAAAGACACACTCTAGAGAGCCGCAGGTAACAACACTTCGTTTAAACAGCGTTAATGGTGGGTTCCTTCATGGTGCAGAGCTAGGCAGTGACTTGTGCTCACATCACACACACCTGTGCAGAAATAGTTCTAGAAGCTGCAGGTGGTGCAAGCAAACAGAAAGGACACAGGAGGGAAGGAGCTGAGGAAGAGGAATCCAGAGCACAGCCAAAGCCATCTCTAGTTGCAGACAGAAGCACGGCCAGCGTAGACTACCTCGGAAGATCAGCCAGAAGCTGCTGGTACAGCATTTCACAGGAGTGCAGGCCACAAGCTCAGTGTACCAATTCCACCGAGTCCCTGTGTTACCACGAACAGCTGGAAACAAAAATAGAACACATCTCAGATAAATATAAAGCCTGAATGCTATTGATAAACAGGAAAGAAATGTTCTGCAGCCTTGAAGACTGCAGGAAAAAGAGAAAGAAAGAATTCAAGATTATACAGATCAACCTTTTGTAAAATAGGCAAACCTGAGATGCACATGGAGTAAGTTACGAGCATGTAGCGCTTGGAGGTGAATCCAAAGGTGAAATGGTGTACAGGCACCATGTCGGGTGGCTTCAGTTACGGCACAGGGACTTCGAAGAAGAATAGCATATTATGGAAAAGCCAATGACAAAAATAAAGGCAGATACTCATAGCTTAAACAATCATGGATAAATTAGGCTGATAAATATTTGCCTCACCTTTGTGGACACAAAACATTATTACAAGATAAAGATAAGAAACATTTACTTCATTACATTTCATTTATATCATTCGATGAACTGGGTGTATGGGGTAGCTACTTATATCCCTGTAGGATTCTAGACTTTCCCATCTAAGCCATGTGCTAGGTAACCTCGTGTTACCTTGGTTGTGAGTTCCTTCTACACTTGATATAGTTGCTACTTCCTGTGATGTGTGCTTTGGAACACAGGAAGTGATGAGACTATAATATCTATTATGAAAGTGCTTTTGCCAATACTAGCATTTTTGCAAAATAAAAAAACCCCAGAAACTTTAATCACATAGATGAATCTCAATTATCTGAGTAGCTGAAAAAATCTGAAACACTAGATGTATCACTCTCAGTAATGCTAACATCTGCTGAGACCAAGAGGAGCATGGTTCGCAATTACAGACGCTGTGTAACAGCAAGGCAGGCCTTGACCACGGCATCAAGTCCACTGGTTCAATAAGGAAAATTGGATTCATGTCAATAAGCTGTAGGAAGATGCATTGTGGGATACGTGCAAAGGCAGCGCAGTAACAGTCTGAAATCTGAAACATGGTGTGGAGCCAGATGCAGAACACTGAGCTAAGACCTTCCACCTTCAGCAGAAGGCAAGACTCCCCCACCATGAGAGTCATTAAAGTCAAATGAAACAACATGGGAGAGGAGCTCAGAAACCTCATCAAGATCAACTTTAAAACTCTCCAAATTAATTTAAAGGACAGTTCAGAAAAACTGATTGATGAGAGATATCTTTCCTTTCTATCAACAGCTTTATATCACATGGCCACAGCAGACATAAGACCACGTTTGTTTGTACTGGTCTTAGAGAGCCATCAGTGAGTACATTGAGACAGACTTGCAGGAGGTTTAACGTTTGCTCCTCAAAGGCTTTGCATACCATGCCTTCTGTGAACAAACAGTCCTGACGCCACCCCCCTTCTATTATCTTATGAGAAAAAAGAGTCCATTTTTTTATTTTTTAATTTTATTGATTTTTACTGAGCTCTACTTTTTTTCTTCTCCCCTCCCTGCTTATCCCCTTCCCTTTAACCCTCTCCCAAGGACCCCATACTCCCAGTTTACTAAGGAGATGTCTTTTTCTACTTCCCATGTAGATTAGATCCATGTATGTCTCTCTTAGTGT
>LOEQ01005353.1:95719-130060 GCA_001685075.1 Bramus lutescens
TTTTTTTAATTAGCATACAAAGTAACAGGGTTGATTCTGGCATTTGCATAGATGGTTTGTTTTGGTTGCTCTTCCTCTCCTGCTCCCACACCTAGTGAGCCTTTCCATCCCCTACCACCCACCTTCCACTTTCCTGCCACGTTATTACCTCTGGCCCTGCTTCTTTCAAAGCTCATTTTTTTTCTCCTTCCAGGGTCCCCTTTCTAGTATCATGACCTATACTCATATTCACGATCACATATAGGTGCGCGCGCACGCGTGCGCGCGCGCACACACACACACATACATACATGCCATAAGAGAAAGAATGTGCAATATTTTTGAGGGGGTGGTTCTAATGGTTCCCATCAAAAGGATAGACAACATAGATGATATAATGTAAATGATACTAGCCACCCCTCCTTCACTTGGAAAGTCCCTCCCGGGCTAGTTTGCTGGTGGTCATATTTTCCTCATGAAGTAATATTGACACTTTTGTATGATTTTTCTCTTTTTCCATAGGATAATCAGAATTTTTTCTTTTTACTTTTTTTTTCAAATTGGGGTGTTGGTTAGTTGTTGTCAAGTTGAAACATAGCTGAGAAGAGGGACTATTAATTGAGAAATTGCCTCCATCGGATGGGCCTGTGGATATGTCTCTAGGGAGTGAGTGTTCTTGTTTGATGGCTGATGTAGGAGTGTCCATTCCCTTCTTCTTTTTTTTTTTTTTTTAAAGCTAGCTAAGCAAGGCAAAAGGAGCAAGTCATTGGGCAGGGTAGTTTTCCTCCAAGGTCTCTGCTCTGGTTACTGCCTCCAGGTTCTTGTTTGAGCTCCTGCATTGGCTTCTGTCAATGATGGACTGTGATCTGTAAGCCAAATAAACTCCTCCTCCTCAGTTCGTGTTTGGTCAGAGACGCTAAGCCAAACAACTGGTTATTTTACATGCATTATGTGCTGAACCGTGAAATGACATGCATTCCTCAGAGGAACCCAAGCTCCTCCTGGCAAATGCTCTTGGCTGTGTTGGAGTTACTGCTGCTTCTTTGTTTAGGGTGTTTGATCTATCTTGTGTGTGAAGCTGCCCTGTGTCTTTTGATCTCCTATTATATTTAGTGTGAAAGCTCACTGAGAAATGGCTACTCCACTTTAATTCTTCGAAAGCTTTGTATTACAATATTAGAACAAGATATCTGTCAAAATGAAGGATTGGCCTGTTAAAATAGAACTTAGTCCTTCCTTTGTGGTAAGATTTTTAGCTTTTGATTTAAAGCCTTCTTTCTCATTTGACTATTCAGTCTTATGGCTCACTCTGGTAAGGCTGACCAATGAATACACATGCATTTAGGAATCCATCCTTGCACCAGACTTTGAAAGTCATCTCTGGCATAAGGTTTGTACTGGCTGGTTTTATGTGGCAAATTAACCCAAGCTAGAATCATCAGAGAGGAAGGAGCCTCAGTTGAGGAAATGCCTCCATGAGATCCAGCTGTAGGGTATTTTCTTAATTAGTGATTGATGGGGGAGGACACAGCCCATGGTGGGCTGTGCCATCTCTAGGCGGGTGGTCCTGGGTTCTTTAAGAAAGCAGGCTGAGCAAGCCATTGAAAGTGAGCTAGCAAGCATCCTAGTAAGTATCTTGTCCTGTTTGCTTTCCTGTCCTGACTTCCTTCAGTGGTGAACAGCAATGTAGAAGCATAAGCTGAATAAACCCTTTTTCCTCCCCAACTTGCTTTATGGTTATGGTATTTTGTCGCAGCCATAGAAACCGTAACAGAGACAAGGTTATTCTGTATCAATTACCTTTTCTAACATGCTCTATTGGTGGTTGTCACATTTTGCATATGCAGTATTGCTTGTTTACCCCTTACTATTTTAGAAATTACTTAATCAACATGATTAACAGTTTGCCTATTTTACTGGTTCCTCCAAGAGGCACCTTTCAGAGTCTAAGTTATTTTTTCCACACATTTTATAGCCTTGTTGACATGGGTGTCTTTTTCTATTTGGGGGGAGTGCAATTCTAGTTTGTTTGGGGTTTTTTGTTTATGTATTTTCTTAAGTTGTTAAGACACATATTTGCACGTTAGTACCACATATCATCTCATTACTTCCAAGAACATTTTAAAAAAGATTTATTTTATTTTTAATTGTCTCTGCAAGGGAAAACATAAAATGTGCTATTTTTGTTATCACCTGGTTATAATGATTTTTAAATTGTAATTTTATATCCCACACAATAAAAAGTTATTTGATTTTTATTGTTGTATGTGGTGGTAGGTTCACACCCGTGAAGTTTAGAAGATAACCTTATGGAGTTAGGTTGCCTTTCTGTGGGTACTGGCTAGTTGTATGTCAGCTTGACACAGTCTTGGGTCACCTGGGAAGAGTAAACCTCAGCTGAGAAACCACCCTCATCAGAGTGACCTGTGGGCAACTCTGTAGGGTATTTTCTTGATGGGGGAGGGACCAGCTCACTGTGGTTGGCTCCACCCCTGGGCAGGTGTTCCTAGAGTGTAGAAGAAAGCAGGCCAAGTAAGCCATGAGGAGCCAGCCTGTAAACAGTATTCTTCTATGGCCTCTGCTACAATTCTGCCTCCAGGTTTTTGCCTTGATCTCCCTTCATTATGGACCATAAGCTGTGAAATGAAATAAGCTATTTCCTCTCTAAGATGCTTTTGGTCATGGTGTACAGCAATAGAAACCTAAGACTCATGGGTTCTGGGTATTGAACTCAGGTCTCCAGGCTTTATGGCAAGCCCTTTCCTGCTGAATCATTCATTCTACCAGGCCTCCTATGGATTTTTCTTTTTTAAAAAAAAGTTCTAAATAAAGCACTGGCCAAAGAGCTGTGAGAGCAACTTCCTTCCAAGAGAACTTCATTGAAGTAATTTCTCCTTTGTGGGGACTTGGTAAGAGTTTTTGCTCTTGCTTGTTCATCATTTTAAGGGTTCTGGTGATATCTGTAAGCTGCACAACAAACATTCCTTTAACATCTATGGTTGTTTTCCATATGCGTGGTGTACTAGTTGTCAGAATGTCCATGAGAACTATTTTTTCTTATCAAAGATAGCCTTCCTGTAGCCAGTATCCCATGGATCAGTCCTTCTCTACCCTCCTTCACCTTGTCATTGTGTTTTGACTGCATTTTTCCTTTTAAAAATGTTTGTGAAAGGCAGGCTAATTGTTGTGGCATGGTAGGGGATATCTCAGGCTCTGCTCCTGGGTTTGCTATTTTGACAGTGTTCCATGTGTGTTTGGTGACCATAGTTTTATTCTGAATTTTTCTTTCTATTCTTCCATTGTGAAATCACTTGGCATGTGGCAATGCTGTTCTGTTTGCTTCTAGGAATATGGCTACACAGACCCTTTGCCCTCCCAGACACTCTTCTTATAGAAACCTGTATTTCTTCCTATTATTGCTGCCAACTTCATGTGTTCTCAGAACCAAAATGAGTAGTTTTGACATTAAATAGCTGAAATTTTTTTCTTAATTAGCAATCTATCTTTTAGCTAGCCAGTTAGCCAATTAGCATTTATAATGAATATTGACCGTTGGGGGATTGCTATGACCTTATTGCTTTTTACTTTGGTTTCTTCTCAATTTTCTAATCTCCTTTCTCATAGCTTACATTTTGTTGTTAACTTAGTAGTCATTTGAAGTTTTCATTATCCTCTATTGTTTATAATGTATATATCTCTATTATTAAAAAAACTAAAAATTATGTCATAAATGCATAACTCAAAGAGTCTAGTGTTGAGGACCTTGGTGCTTCCCTCATCTCTGCTGAACAGTAGGACACTGTGACAATTTGACTGCATCGTCCATTTTATTGAGGACCCAACTTAAGGATTATGCTGAACATTAACTTTTTTGTAGAAATGATTATTACTGGTATTGTCTGCTGGATAAATATTTAGGTTTCTCAGATGGTGTTTCCAAAAGTGTTTTGTTAACAGATCTGTTTAAGACACCTTTGATGAAGACCAGCCAGTGGAAAAAACACTCAATATTGTCTCATCAGAAAAATATCTCCCATTATTTTCAAAGAATATATTTTTTTCTGGCTGGAGGTTGTTTTTCTTACTCTGGGAACCTATTTTCTCAGTGTTTTGTGACTTGAGTGTAATCCTGTTGGGGGTTTCTTTTTCCTAGCTTTCTCATTTTGATTCAAGACCCAACCTTATTCTGCTCAGCTATTGGCCAGTCAGATTCTTTATTAAACCAATCACAGTGACATATGGTCATATAGTGTATAAGAATATTCCACATTCTTCTCTGGGCTTATTTAGGTAATTTCTTAGGGTGTGTTTTCCAGTTGCGAAGTCTTTCTTCATCTACACAGAATCTCCTATGTCAAGTACCTGGGAAGCTTTTGATTCCAACAGTTACATTTTTCATCTCTAGAAATCCCATAATCTTAGAAGCAAAACAAAAAAACAAAACTAGCCCTTCATCACTCATTGTTTCATTGTCTTGACCCTTGCTCTCTTAAAAACACTCATGCACAGCCACTTTATATTCTGCATGTGAACTTGTGACATCCCCATAGAGGTGGGTGATGGAGTTCTTACTGTTTTGCTGACTCATTGTAGCTCACTCCTTGCTTTGCTTGTTTTGAGCTCTGCCTGGCTGGTTATTTATTCCTTCATCAAAGATCCTCACTTGTAGAACTGCAGGGCAGCACCAGCCCTGGGCCRGAAAACCGTCTCCCAAGGAGCAAGCTCTGGCTTGCTTCTAAGATCCAATAGCTCCTGCAGACCCCAATGGCTTCTCCTGCCTTTGCCCTCAAGGCAGACTTGCCACCTGGGGACCCCTGGGAGATGGAAAGAAGTGAAATCCTTGCAATTAGGCTCACTTTCAGTGGCCTTGGCCCTGCCTTCCATCCAGAGGAGCTTTCCACTGCGGTTGCAGAGACACCCCGGGGAGTCTAGCTCAGAGCTCTGGTGAAAGTGGATCCTAGCTGAGCTGGGTTTTTTATTTTTTCCTGAAAAGAACAGTTATTTCGGTGGCCTGTGTGCTCTTATCTCTAAATTGTATAGTAAGAAATATTCTTCCAACAGAGAATACATTCTTGTCTCAAATTATATACCCTCAAATTATATGGCATTGACAGCCTGGCACACAGCCAGGTATGCAGGTGCATAGATGCTTCTGGATGGATGCGATTACCAGAGCTTTAATTTGTTGGAAAGTTAGTCCTGAGACTTGCATGGAATATAGACCCAGGAAGCAATACCTTATGAAAACAGAATATCCCAGTATTTTCCTACCATCCCACTTTTTTTCTTCTTTGAGTGCCCCATACATAGGTAAGGGGTGTGAGTGAGGCCTTGGAGGGATGCCTGATGTATTGTTGACTCTTCAGGGCTTGGGAAGGAAGGGCTTAGGGTTTTTAGGGCTTGACAGATAGTCAATAATCAAAGCTAAGATCCAGGCTAATCACCTCCAAAAGGTGCCAGGAACGGTAGCTTGCTGAGGATGAAGGGGTTACAAAGCAAACACAGCTGTCTGCATCCTTGTGTCTTACCACTGAGTTAATCTTAATTAGTATTGCATGGCATTAGCTTGTAGTCGTGGACTGACAAACTCTCAGTGAGATTTTGGAGTTGAGGAGACCCAGCCTCCATGGTGTTTCAGTCAGGTTGCTCTCGTTGGCTTCTGTGGGGGAGATCACTCCCCTCTCCCTACCAGACATCATGAACCATAGCACATTTTCAGAAGAAACTGAATCAGAAATCTCAAAAACAATGTAAGGTTCTGAAATGCCTTCGTGCTGCGGTTCTGGTTCCCCTAATTCTATTCTTTGAATTGTTGAGAACATGACTTCAAATAGACGTCTGAGGAATTTCAAAGCTTAGGGACCAAATATCCGGCTCTGCTCTATGCTCTGGGGACAGAGTTGGGTGAATTTGCTCAGAGTGGCTTTAGGAGTGAGAATACCTACCGCAGATCCCTATCCACAGGATTGGGAGGTGCCCAGGTTACACCGAGACTCTCTTTCTTGAAGGTGCACCCGCCTTTGAACCACAGGCATGATGGCAAAGGAGTGGATCCCTGGGGGGCAAACTGCACTGGTTGGTTGCAGTAATCATCTGGTGACCTTCGGTCTCACCTATGCGGACACAAATGCCTTTATATAAACAACATGGCACCTTTTCCTTTGAGGAAAAAAAATCTTCACCTTCCACGTGTACTGTCTCAGCACAGCAGGCTTTTTCAAACTGAAAATGAAACTCAAATCTCTTTTTCTGGATGAGTCTGTACCTTCATTGTTTATGGCAGAGACAGATGGGTACCTGCGGGTGGATTCCCTCAGGTGGCAGGAACAGAGAGCATTTCCCACCATTCATTGCTGGGAGATTTGCACAGGATGGGCACTCTTGTTCATTGGTTTCCTGAAAGGAAGACTGAATTTGGTTGGAAGCAGAGTCTGGAATCTTCCAATGTGCGCTGAAAGAGGGAAGGCTAGCGTATGTTCTGAGGGTAGAACGCTGTGATCACGAGGATGCGTCCAGGCTCTGATGGAGGCAAGGGAAGCAAATTCTTGCAGAGGACCACAGCGATTACATTTTAGATGGCATTTGGGGACTGCCTCTGAAAGGTCACGATATGAATACGGAGCAGGAAGAGGAAGGTGAGGTGGCAGGCTTGCCTGTGAAACATCTTTGCTTTGTACCAGAAGACGAACAGACTGGTGGCCCTGGCTCTCCCAGAAGGGCCTGACTCAAAGTGCCTCTTGGCTATTGATGTGTAGAGAGCTGGGACACAGGTAGCAGCCTGTGTATACATGAAAGGCATACAAAGAACAGGGATGCTCCCCCACCCCCCGTGTGTGTGTATACACCCAAGTTGGCTGTTGTGAACACAGGTAGGAGGCAGGGAGGTTCTTGGGTGACTCAGGTTGGGGACAGGCCTCACTGGCCTGCAGGAGGTTTTCTGCTGCCTGTCTGTGTGGCTGAAGTGACAGGAGCTGCTAGTGCGCTAGGCATGCCACACTGCCCCCAAGACATGCCTTTGATTCATGGCCGAGGTCCCCAGGATGGACTCTACAGATCTTTATACCTTGCAGAGGCTCCAGGTGTCTGCTGAGGCTCAGCCACATTCTGGATTATTGAAACTCATTCTGTGGATACAGGAGCTGACAGCTCCTCAGAGACCCAACTGATCCAACCCACCCAGGCCAGGTGTATCTGCAGAAGGAGGGCCCTCTAGAAACTCACAACTCCTGGCTCAGCAAGGCCGTGGCTGTCCTCAGTCCCGCCAATGCCCTGACTTCTATGTCGTCAGTTGCTCCTCACTCAGAACATCGGTTCATAGCAACTGCGATTGAAGTCAGCAAGACTCGTCACAGCAGCTGTGAGGATGTGAAAGCTCTCCTGATGATGTCTGTCTTTGTATTTTCCAATGTATTCACTGGATGGGGGCTGTATATAGAGTCCTGGTCTAGAGGCTAGTTCCTGTAAAAGTGTTTGGGGTTTTTGGGTATACAGTCATCCATCATGACGGACAAGTTCATCTGGATCCGAGTCCTCAAGCCTTGAATGCAAACAACCTCCCAAGTTCACCTGGGGAGGCTCAGTAGCAGGAGCCACTCAGGCAGGTGCTGGAGAGAAAAGCATATTTGGTACCTCAATTATGAAGCATTCAATCATCTTAATTTCATAATGAAGATCAGCACGGCAAAGCAGGAAAGTTCCTATAAACCATTGGCTGGTTGATTGCATTGCTGCCTAAATGTGTCTCTGAAGAGAAAGTCATGACTTTCCGGGGCTTTATTACCACCATGGGGTATTACGAGGCAGGTAAGAGGTGAGCGTCAATTGCGTGCACATGGAATGTGAGGAAACAGCTGTCTGGTGATGAGCATCCAACCTCTGAACTGGTGACAAACTTTGCACCAAACTTTTGTGCTGCAAACTAATAGGATTCTGTTTTGCACCCAAGGTCAGGACTACCACCCCCCAGCCACGCCCATGTGTATGCTAGGAATAGAGTCAGCCTACTGTACCTGAACACATCCATTCTCTAGTATGACAGATCCATCTTTGGTCAGAACCATCACATTCCATAGAAGATGCTCTCTTAGTCCACAGACATGGACTCTGTTGGGACTCAGCAGGGTGGGTACTGCCATACCCTTCAAAGGGCAAGCCCTTCTTAGGGTGTGGCATGGGGAAGGAAACTTAAGAGTTGGGAAAACTGCATGACTCTTTTAACCTACTAAAGTCACTTGCCCAATGTCTTGTTGAGAAGACAAATGTCTCCTATTAACACATAGTTTTAAGTGCCTAAGATAGGAACATGTGGGTGGGTTGGGAATGGTGAATCTGGGGAAGACAAGGGGTTTTTAGAAATCAGCCCTAGACTCTAGTGCAGCCAGGGTGCCTGGATGCTGTCACTGTTTTCATTCTACTGGGTACCTGAGCCTAAGTTTTTGCTCTCCAAGCTCCTTCCTGTGGTGGGTTCCCTTCCACATTCCAGAAAGACTTTGCCACCATCGGTATTGGCCAGGTGGTCCCTGGAACAGCACTTGGCAAAGTAAACATGAAGCCACCATTATTTCTTAGAAAGAGCATTTGCTGCCTTGGGTTCATCCCTCCTCCAACTCAATTCATTACAGCACGAAGGATGTTCAGAATACTGAGTTTTAGCAGCAGTTTGTTCTTTGGAGTACTGTAATTAATCTCTAGTTTAATAAAATGAATATTCAAATTATTGTGTACCAAGTTATATGAAATCATACAATAATAATAAATTAGTATTTGTAAAGTGACAAAAAAAAAGAGCTAAGTGAATTCTCCCCTTCCTGGGATTAAATAACTTGTCTTCTAGTGTCAACATTGCTGGGGCCCGAGAGCAGAGCACGTGCATGCATGTGTGTGTGTGTGTGTGTGGTGACTTGGAGATTAGGCATCGTAGTTTCTATCCAGTGGGGACTGTGGAGGTGGAAAAGCTTGTATAATCAGAAACCTGTTGGGCCTCTGAGCTCAAGTCACAGTTTCCTCGCTAGACATACCCATCCAAGTTATGACTTTTAGCTGTAGACTCTAGGAGACCCATGTAAGATGGTACTGATGCTTTGGAGGTGGGGACAGGATTAGTCCAGGCTTTGGCCCTTCAGTGATGAGCTAGGAAAGACCTTTCTCCCCATGGATTTGGGAGGCAATGACCCTGAAGAAAGCATCTGTCACAGGTCCCTGCTCCATGTTCTTGGTAGGTACACATTGCCTTGGTGTGGAACTCTTTTGTACTGTGACAGCTGCAACAAAGTTGCACACTAGCCCAGAATAGATTGTAGCAAAGGTTAAGGGGGAAACTCACAGCAAGAGTAGTGATCTGCAGTCCTCTGCGTGCACAGGGGAACTGAAATTGAATCCAGCAGCCAAGGGGCCCATACACTCTTTTATATTTGCATTTATAGTACATGAGACCACACCCAAAGTGAGTCAGTATCTTAAAAGCTATTGGTTGAAGAAGTTCCCACAGCACCTTGGACTCCTCTCTGAACTCCTGAGCCTACCAGATGCCACCTAAGATAGCAATCCAGATTGGACTAAAGGGGTGGTAACTGAAAGCATTTCCACCTTTGCCACCAGGACTGAGTGGTGACACCACTGGGAAAAAAAATCTCATCCAGCTGGTGCTAGGTTCCATTGGAAAACCAGCAAAACATGAGAAATGTTGGGGGCAGGCAGATCCTGATCATATTTAGGAGGAGGCTTGGCAACTTAGGGTGTGTATTCAGATAATGCAGAATGAGCCGGACATTGCAGAGTGGGCTTGCAACCCCAGCAACTCAGGATGCCAAGGCAGTAGAATTACCTAGGACCAGGTGTTTGAGGTCAATCAAAGAACATGATGAGTCCCTATCTAAAAGATAACAAAAATTGTTGATGGAGGTTTCTGTCCTGCCTGGTCCCACAGCTGTTCAGTACCAAAGAAACACAGAGGCCTACATTAAATATAAACTGGTTGACCTGTTAAGCAGGCTTTCTTATTAACTAATTATTACATCTTACATTAACCCATCATTTTTGTCTGTGTTAGCCACGTGGCTTGGTACCTTTTATCAGTGAGGCATCCTCATCTTGCGTCCTTTGCATCTAGGTGACGACTGCAGACTGAGCCTTTCCTCTTCCCAGAATTCTCGTATTCTGGTTGCCCTGCCTATACTTCTGGCCTGGCTACCAGCCAATCAGTGTTTTCTTAAACCAATGCAAGTGACAAATCTTTACAAGGTAAAAGCCACAAGCAGGTGAGCTGGTTTCTCCTGAGGTTTCGAATGAAATACAACTGGCTTAAACAAGTCCATGGCAAAGCAGGTGGTGTGTATGGGTATGTTATTCCTGCAGATGGAAACAGAAGTCACTCTCAGAATCCCTTCAGGGACAGAATGGTAAAAAGAATCACAAGGCATACCCTCATGAATTTCCCCACCTCCGCTTCAGTCTGTACTGAGCATGAACAGTGGGGTGATGCTTGACTGTCTTATCCGGGGCAAGTATAGTACCAGAAGCTGGGGTTTCTGTTCTTCATGTTGAACATCACTGGAAGAAATTGAATGATCCATTCATAGGATGGAATGTGGGTGATTTTAGAAATGGCATTTGCTAGACTATTTCCAATGTCTCTGGACAAACCAGCTATGAGATGCCTTCCCTCATCAGCATGGGAACATGCTGATACATGGGAACAATATATCCTTTCTCTGAAGCTCTGAATATACATTAGATCAGGCTCATCTTCCACCATAGGGGGCAGAAGGAAAGGAAGCAGGAGATTCAAGAAGGAAGGCTTCTTCCTGCCACATATTCTCCACCAAGTTTCTTATTGTTTGGAAAGCCTGGGGATATGCTTCCCTGATCACTGACTCTCATTTGAGGTGAGCCCTGACATCACTGTTTCTTCCCTGGGTACCCAAGCAGGGGGGCTTCTGGTTGTATTGCACCCACACCCTAGCCCACTTCTGGTTGGCCCTGTGAATCATTATTGAGTCCTAGAGTTCTATGGGCCCTGGGGGATAAGGCCCAGGCGGCACTCCTGCTAAGAGGAGACCTCTGGAGCAGTCCTCAGGCCCCTGGACACCAGCAGATGAGCCAGCCTGGGGAAGACAGGTAGTGTCATCAGAACCTGGCTTGCTCTATGGCTGTGGCTGTGAGTACTGTGTCTCAGTATAAGGATCTCGTTCGGGAGATATCTGGGGTCCAAGGGTGACATCTACTAGGGAAGACCTGAGATACTGAGGACACAGTCTAGGAGATCAGGGGAAGTTAAGAGACTGAGTTTGGATAAATGATGGGAAACCCTGAGATTCTTTTTTCTCACCCCTTTTCACTGGTTTATTTTTTCCTTTTTTTGTCTGGCTTATTTTATTTTAATTAAAAATTTTTCATATAATATTTTGATCATGCTTTCTCCTCCCCCAACTCCTCCTAGATTCTTCCCATCTCTCTACCTACCCAACTACATACACACTCTCTATCTTTAAAAAAACAAAACAAGAAATATGCATACAAACCACAAAGGCACACAAAATGAAAACCTAACTATACAAGCAAAAGATGAATAAGACCAAAAAAAAAAGAAAAAAAGAAAGAAAAGAAAAAGGCCAAACAAAGCAAAATGGGATTAAAAACTCTACAAAAGACCATTGGGTTTGTTTTGTGTTGGTCAGCTGGATATATTCTTGGACTTGAGGTCTGCCCTAAAGCGTGGTTAATATACCCAGTAAGACTCCACTGGAGAAAACTAATTTTTCCAAGAATAGTAGATAGCTGCTTCCTCTTCCTCTTCTTCTTCTTCCTCTTTTTTGATTTTCCAAGACTGGGTTTCTCTGTAGCTTTGGCGTCTTTCCTGGAACTAGCTCTTGCAGACCAGGCTGGCCCCAAAGTCACAGAGATCCGCCTGCTTCTGCCTCCCAAATGCTGGGATTAAAGGCGTGCACCACCACCGCCCTGCACAGATAGCATCTTGGTTAGGCGTGGGAGCTCATGCCCATTCTCCCCTCACAGCACTGAACTCTGAATGGCTTGGACATGTGCAGGTCCTGAGCATACTCCCACAATCTCTGTGACCCATATTTGTATCGGTCCTCCTGGGTCTGGAAAACACCGTCTCCCTGGAGTCATCCATACCCGCGGTCTCCTATTCTTTCTACCTCCTCTTTTGTATAGATTTATGAGCCCTGGGGGACGGGATTTGCTAGCATTTAGACATCCCATTTAGGACTTAGTGCTCCAACGTCTTTCACTCTCTGCACATTGTCCGGTTGTGGGTCTCTATGTTGGTTGCTGTCTATTGCAAGAGGAAGCTTCTTTGATGAAGGCTAAGCAAGACACCGCTCTGTGGGTATAGCAGCATGTCCTTATGAGTCACGTTACTACTTCCTTTAGTAGAACAATGGTCTTTGGTTTTCCCTAGGCCCATGGCCTATCCAGCCGTACATTTTTTTGAGATCCAGGTGGACCTGAGGGATCTGTGGAGTACAGTAAAAAGTGTGGTCCCAGAGCTGGGAGGACGAAGGGACACAGATATGGACAAACATGAAAAGCGAGGGACTACAGGAGGCCCCAAGCATGTCCTAAAGTAGGAAGTGGAATCTCCAGGGGAGAGGGCAACAAGGACACTGTGTGAGTTAATCATCTCTCCCCAGCTTCCTGCTGTGTGTCTAGACCCTGTATGAGGAGGGCAGTGGATAGGGGTGTAGGGGTGAGGGAGACTGAAAGGAGGGGTGTGAAGGAATGCCATAGACTGAGCATGGCCAACACTATGTCTTCCTGGGGAGGAAGCCTCACTCCAGGACCAGGACCCTCCACAGTCCTGGCTGCTGAGGCTGTGAAAGCAAACCTCAAGGCTTTGGCCTCAGGTTCCCTGAAGGCAGGTGGTTTGGTACAGGAGTTTGGTCAAAGTGGCTCATGAAACTCAGCAGAGAGGTCAACAGAGAAGACTAGAGCCCTGAACAGAAAGAGCTCTTCGTCACTGCTAGGGCTTCCAACCTACTGCCCAGGATGACCTACATGGGAGACTTGGCTAGGCGCCCTGGTGGTGGCTCTTAGGAATGTAGTCTAGTGTCAGTACTGTCATGAGGACAATCATCTTTCTAGGCTGAGGCTGTGAGGGGGCAAGCAAGGGAGTGGCTGAGAGAGCTTCCCTTAGAGGGTTAGGCTAGCCCCGGTAACAACCCCTGGTCACTCTTTTCTGAAGTCCTTCTTCCATGTGCCTGGAGGACAGGGATTCTCTGCTGATACAGCTCTTGGGGAGGTCCTTTAGGGAGAGACTGGAGGAAGAAGTGGCTTTGGAAGGGCTCTGCTTGAGGTGCTTCCTGGGGTCTGAAAGGCCACAGCTCCTCTTGGATCTGAGCTCTGGCTAGATATAGAGTACAGTGGACCCCAGGAAGGGTATAAAGGATGTGGTCTTGGTCCCCACCCACCCATCTGGCTGTGGACACCTGTGTATGTTAACTATTGCCTTGCCATTCCAGGCCAACCCTGGTTCCCCATCCTGCCTACCCCCCCTCCAGATTCTTGTTTAGTGTGATTTCTGCTGTGTAAATTTCAGTGACTAGCTAGCAAAATGCTTCTTCTGGGCACATGTGCTTTGAAAGGATATCCTACCCAGACAAATTGTTAGTTGGAAGTAGATACCATTAAAGGGCTCTCTATAGCCTTGGTGTCTCATAGGGTTGCAGAAACTGGGGCAATAGGACATTGCCTAGCACAGAGTCCCCTTGAGACTTCCCCATGTTTGGAGGCTCAAGCATGCACTCTCAGAAAATGAGAACACTGGTGCTCAGTGGGCCAGGCAAGTCACCAAGGTGACAGTTTGGATCTCTAAGCAAGGCAAGGCTGCCAAGGCCTCTGACGTCCAAAATGCCATCGACACCATCCCCATGCTTCCCCATGTTATTCCGCTGATGGGAGGTTGTCCAAGAGTGTGACCTCCCTCATTCTTGGAGGTCATTTTCTGTGACTGGGACACAGAGCCAGATGAGGAAAAGGAGCGGGGGCCAAGGGTCGTCCATTCTACCAACCATGGGTGTTCTTTGCAAAGGACGCCCTGAGCATCAGGGTCCTCCTCTGCTCCAAGCCCTGGGAGGGCAGGGAAGATCAGTGCAGCGAGTGTTTGGGAAAGCCAGCAAGATCGCACTGGGCTTGCGTGATGAGCACTGCCTATGGAGCTCAGAAGATGGTCCAGCACAGCTTGCAGGTTTGCTTCCTTGGCACCTTCAGCACTTGTAACGAGACCAGGAATTAGATGTCTCTTTCAGAAAACAACCAGAACAAACAGCAAATATTGGCTACATCGTTAAGCCACAGTTCAAACACACGGAGGCTGGGTTTCTATCAGTTTGTCTCAGACCCACGAAACCTGTAGCTACTCTTCCATAAAAACAAGCTTAAATCCTAACAGATATCCTCATTCCTAGGAGCACAGGAAACTGATGCTCTCATAGAATGGGAAAAAAGAGGCTATTGATGGCTTCCCCAATGCCCTCTGTGAGTCCGTGGGCTTGGCAGCACCCCCACATCAGACCCTGAGAACCCACAGCACATGCTCCATACAGATGAAGTCACCATCCTCATCACTCAGTCATTTCTGCAGAAATGATTACCAGTCAGTAGCACAATGCCTGAAGGATTTCCACCATTTGCTAAGCAGACGTGGCTAACGAATGGTTGTTTATTTCTTTGAATGCTTTGCTCAGCAGAGAGGGTGACAGCTGGTGCTCATCAGACTCTGCTCGGCAGAGACTGTCACCATTCTGCTGTTTACCCAACACTCCACAACTCTGAATCCTAGTTTGCCCCAATATGGGTGTCCTCTCTGATAAATGTGGCATGCAAGGCCCCCGTCTTGTCTAAAATTTGCATGTTGAATATTTAACACCCCACTTACTCCATATCCACTGGTAATCATGATCCCTAAGAACACCTAAGGGTGGGCCCTAGAGCCTTTGATGCCAGCATTCTCCATTTCAGAGGATAGGGAGATACCAAGGGCTGAGGTCTTACCTGTTGGAGAACCTGCCCAGAGATAATGGGAAGGTCTGGTCAGCTGCTCACCCCTTGTGGGACATCCCTGGTTCAATGCAGTGCCGTTTAACTCACTAATTAGGTCTGATGTTTGTGGCTTTGGAGCTCCTGCTTGCCCACTCTCCCAGACCTCACATTCTTCCTTTCTCTCTAATTTCATCGCAGGAAAGCAAATCTCAGCACAAATGGTTCCAGGGTTTGAAGCAGGTTCCCAGAGGACAGCAACAGCTTAGCAGTTGTCCTGCAGGGTACATGAAAAACCTTCACTTCGGAGGCCAGTGGGGTTTTAGTAAGCCAGGGCTGCTAGGGTATACAGGGGTAATACACAGGACTCCAGTGTATATGTCTCCTGTAGAGTCTGGGCACCTCAGAGTCTCAGGTATAACTATTAGGGGAAGTATGTTATGGAGTCCAGCTTTCCTCTGCCACAGTAGGGCGCTTAATGATCTCCTCTGTGCATGTGTCTGAGCACTGCCTTCAGAAAGGACAAGCCAACAGCTCCTCTGTAGTATGAGAGCAAGGATAAGGGGCTGGCCTTGACAACTCTGGCAGCAGTGAGCATTACCTGTGGACCTTCCTAGGGTTTTGGCCTCTTGGCCAAATAACTGAAAATAAGGCTCACACAGATTTGCAAAAGAAGAAAGATAAATTTCTTTTGGAGAAAGAAATGATAGCTTAAATTATAGAAGGAGGCACTGCTAAGATTGACAGTGGGCCACATGAGCGAGATTACTCAAGAGCCCTGAGGTACAGTCTAGGTAGGGTCCTTGTTATGGGTCTAAGGGGGAAGGAAAGACTGGTTTCTAAAGGGAATTCTCCTCTTTGATTGACAGATTGGGTTATTTAGTCGTGTATGTACTGCCCATGACCCCTCCCACAATGCATCTAATTTTAATCATATCCACACCAATTATACATATGCATAAGATGATAACTAGGGTCTCTCTAAAAGGTTATTAGAGGACACAGTTTTACCTTCCTGCACACACACTCAAAACCAGTTCAGGCCAGATTAACCCTTTTGTTCTTTACACCTGGATACATTAGGAATACACGTGAATAGAAACTGTCTAAATTGATTGCTACCAGGAGTGGGGAAACTTATACCTTTGTTCAAAAATGAGGCTATAAGTAGCCTATTGCAGGTGGGGAATGGAGGTGTTCTGAGTCTTCTAGGTGCTTTATTTGGAAATGGGTTGTGTGTACAGTACATGCAACTGAAGGAAGACAGCTACCAGGAGCATTGTTAAAAGAACGAAGGCACGCATAATCTTCAAACCAAGTAGGGCTGGGGTCGCAGGATCTAAACTGCCTCCTACACTTGCCTGCCTCATAAGGACAAGGGCAGCAGCTGCTGCAGTTGGGCATACACAGATGTGTCTCATGAACCCCTGTCCCTTTACCCCCTCTCCATGCTGCCATTAAGGAAGCATCTGGTTAATTACTGGTCTTCTTAGAACACTGACTTGTATAAGTAATCCTTTTGGGATGGCTTTGCTGGCTTATCTCTTTGCGGGCTAAGCAGGTTTATCTGGCTGTACCTATCTTATCTTACTATTTATTTACTCAACTAAGGGATTTTCTGAAGTCCTTTGGGGAAAGGAAGTTCCTGTCATTGTTTATCAGTTGGCACAGTTTATTGAGCACTGGCTTGCTTATAGTCTAAACTCAGCTGAGAGGCAGGCAGATCTCGGGGGAGCAGCTAGCATTCAGATTCTCTTGGCTCCATGCATCTCCTGGCTGGTGTTCTCAAGCAGCCAGCAGCATTTGTCTGTGGGTATCCATGGATGCCTCATCTCTTGTATCTATCCTATTGTTTTTCAGTCCCAAAGCCCTGTGCAGATTGGCACAGAGATGCTCTGCTGTGACTGGGGGCTGGGAGATGAGATAGGAGAAGCTACCAGCAGCCTCATCCCTTCTCCCATGTATTGTGAACTATGAACCTATCTGTCAAAGTGCCCCAATATTGTGAGGGTGAATTCTCTTAGATTGAGAACTATGATGGGGAGCGGAGGCAGTAAAGGTTCCCTTAGAGTGTGTGTCTGAGAGCCTTCTGGATTAAGTCATAAAGACTCTGATACATGCATGGACAACTGCCGAGTGGGTTCACAGTAGGACTGCATTACTGGACAACAGTGGCTAAGAGGAGACAGTGTCTGTTTGGAGGCCAGGGTCTGTGGTGGTTAGACCTTGGCATGGCCCAATTCTATATGGCCCTTCTTTCTGCATCCTCTTCAGTGACGGAAAGTACTCTGTCACACCCTCCCTGATGTGATGGACCAAACCCTCTGTAACTGAGCAAAAGAAACCTTCCTCCTTTATGCTGTCAGGCCAGACACTGCACCACAGCAACTGGAAGAGATAAGAAACACAGCCCTCCTTCTGAACTACCTCCTGCTTGCTGTCCTGACATGTGGCCTGGCCAGGAGGTTTGGTGACTACTGCAGGCCACTCAGCAGTTCTCTTATCTTTGAGGTCAAGGGCCACAGAGGCTTGGGGCTCTACCAGTCTTAGGGAAACTGGACCTCTTCTCTCCCTGTTACCTACCAACACTAGATACAGTGTGCTGATTGGTAACTTTCTGTTACCCCTGGTGTTTGATTTTTGTGAACACATTGGGTGATGATACAGTTTTGTATAAGGCCAAATAAATTTAATGTAGGTGAAAAGCAAAAAAACCCAAAACCCCCATCGTTTCAGTCTCTAAAGGGAAGATTAATGAATTCTAGTTATTTTGCTTTTAAGGTGACAGATGATTTTTGGCAACAAAAATCACGTGGTAATTAAAAACATTTTCATATTTTTCTAGCTGCAAAATGCTTTCACCTGTCCCAGCATCTGTTGCTTTTATAATGGTAACTTTCTCTTCCATCAGTCAAGGTCACTTTCATTTTAAACAATGGAGCAAGTTTGTTTCAGAAACTTCATCTGGTAGCACATGACTGAGATCGTGAGCTCTGTCTTAGGCATGAAGGCATGGTCCCCCAAGCATGGTGTCCATCGGCTTTGGGAGGTTCATGACTGCTGGTGGCTTGCTGGAGTATGTTTTAACAATAAAAGTCTTTTCATCGTCAGGCTACATTGTTAGCACTGGAGTGTGTGGTCAGTAATCCTCCCTCATAGATGGGGGGAAGGCATGGGTAGCAGGGCCCACTGCAGTCTGTCTCCTGTGGGAGGCCTGCAGCCTTATGGGAGGAACTTCTGAGTAGAAGCTCAGCTAAGAGGGCTGTCTGACTTCAGAAGCATCAATAATAGCACCAGACAATGGAAGATATTTGAGTCTTTAATCCACACCTGATAGAGTGGGAAATGGAGAAAACGACAACTTTCTACACTCTTTGCTCCTTCCGAATAATAAGCAGCCTAGACTGGGGCTAAGCACAGCTGTAGACATGACTCTTCCTCTTGCTGGACACTTGAACTTCTTGACTGTTCAAGGTTTTATATGTTCTGACATAGGGGAAGGTGGGGAAAAAGGTTTGGAAGGGGAAGTTGTTGGGGTCTCCAACATCTGCCCTGTGAGGGGGCTGGTCCCTAGAACTCTCACAACAGACTACAATCTGACAGGGCTGTAGAGAGATTAGAGCAGAGGCATATACTTCTTGTCGTACGTTATGGCCATGAGGGGCTGCGCTGTGGGGCTAAGTTAGGTGTCCCGGACAACTGGTTCCCACCGGTTCCTGGCTGGGCAGGACTTGGGTCTGGTAGGGGCAAGAGGCAATGCTGTGGGGTAGAGAGCTAGGTACTGTGGAGGAATAGTTCCCAGGAGCTCCTGAATGGACAAGACTTTGGTCATATAAGGATGAGGGCCATGTTGTGGAATCCTGGGGGGCTTTACTTTCCTCTAGTCTACTTCTCCCGCTCCACCTTGCTTTCTAGGGTGGGTTTCTGAGGGCTCTCATAATTGGATCCTCCTTGTCCCCCCATGCCTGACCAGCCCCCTGAACTTCTGGCATCTCTTTGGACCACTGAGCAGAGCACATTCCAGCTATATTTTCTGTAGCCACAGTGAAACGAGCATAGGTGAACCCTTGGGTGGAGATGAGGGCAGGAGGGACCCTGAGTAAAAAACATTCAAATAGGTCAAATATCAGAATATTTTAAAAAATGTTCTTGTTAGCCAATTTTATATCCCAAAAGCACTGATAGTGTTTTGGCTCCTGACACTGTTTTATGGTGACTGGAAGATATCAATATGTTGGTCCAGCTGTTTACATGTGGCAACTTCTAATAGGGAATACCTGTGACGGGGGTGGGGAGGCCAATATGGCACACTTATGCAGTACTCCATTCTGTGGGTGTCCTGATTTATTGGATATTGTAAGGTATGTGAGGGTGAGGCTATTGATTCTGTGACTCATTACCATAAAAGCAGACGTACAGGGGGATTGCAACACATTCACTTATCAGTCAGACCATGGTACCAGGGAGCTGCCACCAGACAGAAGGGCAGAAAGGCAGATCACGACCCTTGCTCTGGTTCACTAATTGTCTGTGGTAGCTTCTGCTATAAAGGCGGTATGTTCTTGATAGCACTGATTTCAAATGTGTGTATAACAACCCTGGGAGTCTATTGCACACAGAGCAGATACAGATACAGGATACAGATGACATGGAATCTATGTAAGGCTGTGGGCAGTCAGGATGCTCACTCGCTGGGTGGGAAAGGCAGCAGGAAGATGAGCTGGAGCTAAGCCCAGGCTGGAGAGGTACCTCAGTGCACAAAGGACTTATACCACTCACTAGCTGAGGATCAGATTTTGATCCTTAGAATCCCCAGAACCTGGACATGGAAGCATGTGCCCGTAACCCCAACACTCCTACAGTGAAGTAGGGGCTGGAGACAGGACACTCTCTGGGAGCTTCTGGATCATCTGTCTGCCATACACAATGGCAAACAAGCAGCTCTATCTCAAACATGGTAGAAATAAAGGACTGGTACCCAAGGCTGTCTTCTGACCTCTGTGTGTGCCATGTCACATGCCTGCCTGAGCTTACACACATCATGCATGGAAACAACAACCAAGGTGTTATCATTCCATAGACAAGTGGAAAATAAATTGTGGCATGTACTTATAATGAAATATTACTCAATGATAAATAAAGTGCCATTGAGTCATAACAAAGACAGGAAGCTAACAGCAAAGCAGATTGCTGAGTGGAAGAAAGCACCTGAACAGGCTGCAAGTGATGCCTGCGATTACACAATGTTCTGTGAAAGGCCATACTGTGATGTTTTGGGATCCGGGGTTGGGTGTAGGTGGGGGGAACAGAAGGGGCAGGGTAGAGTAGGTGGGACTTTCCTGTCATGAAATTCTTGCATGGGAAGCTGTGTGGACACATCCTACATCTGTCAGAATTCGCAGGGCATACCCGGGAAGGAGGCCACAGGAGGGAAGCTGGCCTTTAGTTAACAGTGTGTCGATATGAGCTCATGGTTGGTGACATGCAGCGCCCTGGGGAAGGGGGTAATGACAAGGGAATTGTCGCGGGCAGTGCGGGAGCTCTGTAGCCACTGCCTAGTTGCTCTGTAAGTCTAATTTTAAAGGACAGCGTGTGTCCCTCTTAGGGAATTTGTAAATATGGAAAGACAGGGAGAGAAAATCAACCAAGAGTCTGCCACTTCGGCACACTTACAGTCTAGAGTGCATTTTAAAAAAATCTGACTTTATGATAGCTAGTACTTTTCTAGATGCCTTCAGATTTCTCTTTCCCTTCTGGACATCTCCCCTGAAGTCCAGATTCAGCACTCTGTCTCTGAGTACATCCAGAACTCTGTCCTATCCTCTATAAAAAAGGCAGCCAGTGAGGGACCATGGCAGGAACACTGAGCAGACCTCCCGGGCATCTGACCTCCCAACATTCTGCAGCAAACCTCATCCTCCATACACCGGTGATGTCTCCCTGCCTAGCCCAATGTCCTCAGCCAACCCCATCTCCTCAGCACCCCACATCCCACCCCTGTCCACACTCCTCTGCTGCTCTTTGCTTCCCAGTTTCCTCGAAGCTCCCGTATCTCATGGAGTAGCATCTGCCCCAGAACTCTTGTACTCGCTGGTCCTTCGTCCCAGCAGCCAGCATGCCTCACTCTCCCATTCTAGAATGACTGGGCTCATGTGTTCTCATTCCAATAAAGGTCAACCTGCTGAAAATTGAGACACACTCATCAGTTCTTCATCCCTCTTGATTGAAATCCAAAACCTATATCATAAAACCAACAGATGAGAAGTGTGTCGACAATGTGTTTCCTTCTGGAAAATTCTCCTGAAAACAGGCCTTCTGCCTGCCCATTGCTCAGCCGCTTGTCAGTCCCCAAAGACAACTGTTTGTACGAGTGTAAGATAGATCTTTAGAAGTGAGTTTGCAGCCTGGGTTACTTACTCCCTGTAACCTTGGCATCCTTCCTGGATTCTGCGTTTGGAGCATCTGGGAGAGCCTGCGTGGGTGATGATTTCTCCATGTGTGCTCAGTATCCTGAGTCCCAGCGCTTTGGAAACCCTCCCGCCCTGGCCTACACCCACCCCTTCCTGCAAAGCCTCCCCACCTTGATTCTGTCAGTGCCCTCCCTCCACCAGCCTGGGCTTCAGTACAGTCTTCGTGGTCACTTCAAATGGCCTACACACATGTGTACCACAGTGACACTATTTCCCCTTACCATGTGCATGTCCTGGGATCCTTCTGGTGACTTCAGAATGGTGGCCCTCTAAGCAGCACACAGTGAAGCACGTATGCTGAGTGACAAGATTCACTCTGGGGACATTGCTAACCGGTACAGGATGTCACTGAAGGGGGCAGTGCTAGTCTTACATTTTGAGGAGGCTGTTATCTGAAATGGATGTGTGACACATGTACTAACCCTGGTCTCTCTCCCACAGGTGGTTGCCATAATAGCCTTAAGCCAATCAGCAGTGGTCCCACCATCACCATCACTGCCGCCGCCACTGCCGCAGCTGCTGCCATGGTCTCCGTGGACCCTGAGGAACTCCAGGGCCTGTCACCCTCCATTGTGCAGCCCTGCCATTTCCTGACATTGACCCCCATCAGAATCCCCCTCCGGACCGCCCCCTTCTCAGGTAGGAACAAGCACACTGTCTGGAAAGGTCATGAATTGTTCCCAGAATCCATCTTAGGGAAGCAGGGCCAGCTGGGCCCACAAGCTCAGTGTCTTGGTCAACTGTTCCCTGTGCCTGGACACATGATGTGAATTGTTGGAAGTTGGATCCAGGAGAGGCATCCAGTTGGGGTTTTGTGGGGTCTGCTTGGTGGCGAACTATACGCATGCACGTGAACTCCATGGATCAAGGCTTGACTGTGTCACATGGCTTGTGGTATGTGTATGTGAAGAGTCAAGACCCCTTTACAACTCGTGTAGGTACTGAGGACCCCAAGACCTTGGTCATCTCCTTGCGTGCCTCATGTCAGAGAGCAAGAGTGGCTCACCCAAGAAGTATCACCTGACCTAGCTAGTGATATCCCATTGCTGAACTGTACATGGCTCTCTCTAGCCCTGAATGAGATTGGAGATAGCTTCTCTGGACATATTGAAAATCCTGACCACCAGGTAGGGGTGAGGGATAAGAGGCATAATGTTCCCAGAGCCATCGGTGCTCAGGGTGCTGGGCCTTTTTGAATAATTGGAGAGGATGAACTTAAGGCTTCTCAGCATCCCGAGGTGCAGAGATCCAGAGATGTGAGCTCCTGAGTTGTGGAATGGGTTCCAGACTGGCCACATTTACTGCTGCTGTCCACATGATGTGCTTACTGCTCTCCGTATTGCGCTTGTTGACTGGTGTCAGTGTGTCCCATGTCCCTGTGTAGTGCTGGTTTCTTCAAACGTGATAGTAATATCAACTTGGAATCTTCCATCCCCGAGTTTTGGTTGCTTTAGTGAGCTGGTCATGTGCTGTGGTAAAGCTTGCACAGAAAGTCTGCAGGAGGCAGGTTGCTACGTGCTGAGCATCCTGCATCAACAAATCCAAAGGCAGAAACTCTCAGCACTGATTAGATGCCACAGGTGGGAAAATTCTGCTTTGGAAAACTTTACTTATTCATGAAATTATTAAAAAAACATATAAAATAAACTTAAACATGTGTATACATTATAGAAAATGAATAAATTCACATTTAGACTTGATGTCTTTATGTATATGTAAATATTTCAAAATCTTGAGAAAGTCGAATACAGCTTGCATCCAAAGCACTTTGGATAAGGGATGTTTACTCATGTCATTAATAGCTGCATTCCCAGCAATGGGAAACTATCACTAGATGAGACACATGCCCATGCACACATATATGTATAAGCATATGCAATGCACATATATGCACATACACATGCATATGCATACTTACATGCACATGCTCATGTATAAGCACATTCAAACACATATATACAAGGCAAAGATAAATATCCCATGTTCCATTTTTTTAGTGTGCCCTCGTGATTGATTTTCTTCCTGGGGAGTCTAATGTGGTCCTTTTCAACTGGACCTTTGATCTCTGTGTTCCTCTACCAGCCTAAAGGGTTAACTGTAAAGGTACACTGTACTGCCCAGGATGAAATCTGCATTCCATTTCAGCATGCTAGGGAACTCTCGTTTAAGATGTGATGGGAACAAGCCCTAGGGCAATCAGCATTTGAAGCCCACATTCCTGCTGTGTGAAGCTAGGGGCTAAAATCCCTCAATCCCCAGATCCACTGATGCTTATGAAAATTTATCTTAGAACCAGACACTGTACTGCCAGCTAGCTTCTCTTTCCAGGTTTAGTGAAATCCAGGGGTGGCCAAGACAGGGCTTCTTTGGAAGGTGTGGCCACCTGGTTGAGCTGGACTGGGTCTCTTCTCTAGCTGGTTTCAGGTCATTGAGGGGTGTGGGTTTACCTCTGGTGAAAGCCATATCAAGTGTCCCTTGAGCTTCTGAAAGGAGCTGGAAGGATGTCCAGCTTGTCATTCTTCTGGTTAGTTTTATGTAAACTTGGCAGACATTCAGGTCATTTTGGAAGAGGGAACCTCCATTGAGAAAATGTCCCCACCAGATCAGCCATGGGCAACCTTGCAGGGCATTTTCTTGAGTGATGATTAGTGTTGGTGTTCTCAGTTCACTGTGGGCAGTGCCATGCCTGAGCTGCTGGTCCTGAATGTCATAAGAGAACAGGCTAGCTAGCCAGTATGCAGCACCCTTCGATGGTCCCAGTTCCCGCCTGATTCCTTCAATGATGGACCATAACCTGGGAGTTGAAAGTTGGAATAAACCTTTTCCTCTCCAGGTCACTTTTTATCACAGTGTTTTTTTTTTTATCACAGCAACAGACACTATAACTAAAATACCCATCAAGCTGCAGGCCTGTTTCGAAGGCACCTTCAGGAGTCCATGGAATGAGTGAAGGGGCAGACTCTTCAGAGAGTTCTCCTGGAAATTCCTGACACCCTGCGACTGATGAGCCAGGCTGGGATCAGAAGAAAGACAGATTCCTTAGTGACTTGGTGTAGTGTGAATTGGAGGAGTCAGGCTTAGATGGACAGAGAAGGCAGGTCTGATGCAGCACATCCCTCATGCCAGCTTATCTGAAGCCTGTGGTCCTTGGTGTATCTGCAGCGAGCAAACTGTTCGTAATGGAAGGGCAATTCCCATTTCAGATGATGAGCCTGACTGTTGCTTGATGTAAAAAAGCCAGATGCCTCAGAGGCTTCATACAGTTCGGGTTAATGAGGCTCAGCTGAGGACAATTTTGCCTCTTAGGGATATCCACACAACTACTGGAGATGGATTTTAGTTATGTCAGCATGTGGAGAGGCTGGGTCCTGCAGTCTTCATCTGCCCCAAGTTCTATCGCCATAGAAAACCTCTGGTGTAAATTAAAATACCACTTACCAAACTGAGATCTTGTGCTAGGGCAGTGTGGATAAGCTCAGCTGGACAAGGAAGACAGTGTGATGTGTGTGTGTGTGTGTGTGTGTGTGTGTTCTGGTAGCTGAAGCCCCAGAGGGTCATATCTTTGTGGAGAGAACATTGACAAAGGATTTACACTAAGTCTGCAGCCCTGTGTGTGCCTGGGTAGTTCCCAACCCATACTCAAAGAGCCAGGGGCCAGCTCGAAGCTCAGTTCTAATGGGGTTGTCTCCTTCAGTGTGTAATGTGCACAGCCAAAGCTTGTGGTTGCTCTCCATAGGCTAGCTACCTGTGGAACTTGTCTCTTTTCTGGACTGTGTGTCCACCATCAGAAAACTGTCCTTCTTTCCTGTACCCCTCCCTCCATGAACAACAGGTTGTGAATCTATAGACTCAGTGACATCCCTGATCCAGCACCCTGTTGGGTCCTCGTTAGGTTAGGAAGAGCTGCTCTGTCCTTTGTGGCATCTAGAGCTGTTGGTTGCCCACCTGTCCCTGAATTCCACTTGGGGCAGAAGGCAGCAGGCTCATTTGGAGACATGTCTATTCTGCTGACAGTGCAGGCATGCAGGCTGGGGGCTGGAGGAGTCACCAGGGAAAGGAGAACAGAGCAGAGACCCTCCTTTCACCCACAAACAGGTTTTAGCTAACTTCTCACTGTTCCTCATGGTCCCAGAATATAGAAAAAAACTTATTCAGGGGAAAGGTCTTGGGCAGCACAATTATGTCTCAACATTAGGAGGTCAGGCTGGGTGTCAAGGACAGGAGGAGAGTAGAGGATGTGGAGCACGGCAGGCATGCCTCCCTGGTGTTTCCAGAATGGGCTATTCTGGCCTGCAGTCACTGGACCATAGTTCTGCTCAGACCTTTGCTAGGACAAGTGAGCCAGGTACCGCATGCCTTCTCTAAAAGACGAAGGATATAAAATGGCTTTTCTCCTAAGAATGATAGTTCATTTTACAGCATGGCCCACCCTTTACAAGGCTCTCTGGTGAGAAACGTGAAATGGGAGCACGGAGACACTGTCTCTAGTATTGCCAATTACGATCGGATACAAATATTAAAAAGCACCATCTGCCTTGGAGACCATTTGCCACCTGTTCTCTTGCTTCCACCACTATTTATTGGTTTAAATTTAGCATGCTGTCTTGCTACAGAGCAGCTGGGCAGTGACGATTTTCTTTGTCTCCCAGTGACTTGCCAGCCAAGCCACATACCACGTCCAGGATATCTCAGGGCATCAGTGTTGCCCATGGCCTTTCCGATGCTGGCAGCTCTCCCATTAGGGAAGTCCACAGCTTCTAGGTGACTTCTGACTACAGAGAGCCAACTGCTTGAGGGTAAAGTTGGCCCCTTTTTTATCTTATTAATTTTTAAGTGCACGAATTATTCTTTCCTCTACTATAATAAAAAAGTGTCATAATACATATTGCAGTGTTAGATATTTCCAGAGACAAAAATTCAGAAACCTTCTGGCAATATAGTTACTGATATTCTCAAACACATGGAGGTTGCCCTGCCCAGAGGGGATCATGATTGAACGTAAACAAGCAAGCAGAAGGCCCTATGTATTTATTATCTGACAGGGAGCTCTGTAAGAATGCCCTGAGCATGCATTCCTACACTCTGCAGTGGGTGAGCAGCAAAACTGCCTCTGTGGGGGGAAACCTGTTGCTGGGATCTCAGAGTGAAGGACTGTTCACACACTGAGTCCTTCCTGCCACATTGCCCACCTCTGACCATTGTTCCCCAGAACCACCCATTCCTATTACCTTAGGAATGCATGCAACACTTTGGGGTCTACATTTGCTGTCTCCACCATGATCTCCTGTCCACTCTATCTAGAAACTGAAAATACATCCTCACCCTAAAGGACTCAAGGTCTGGAGATATCTGCCTCCCTTAAAGGGGGGCTGGCAGGTTACAGCTATAGATCTCTCCCCACCTGCCCCCTCCACTCCAGAGGTAATGAATGAGCTGCATTTAGCCATTCTTCTGTGGTTGTTTTTTTTTTAATGCAATCCTGTAGATGGAAGTTTCTGACCTACCTGGTCCCTCAGCCGATCAATTCCAAAGAAACACACAGAGGCATATATTAATTATAAACTGCTTGGTCTATTAGCTCAAGCTTATTATTAATTAGCTCTTACAACTTAAATAAACCCATAATTCTTGTCTATGTTTAATCACATGGCTTAGTACCTCTTCTCAGTAAGGCATTCTCATCTTGCTTCCTCTGCCTCTGACTGGTGACTGTGTCTCTGTCTTTCCTCTTCCCAGAATTCTCTTAGTCTTGTCGCCCTGCCTATACTTCCTGCCTGCCTACTGGACAATCAGCGTTTTACTGAACTAATACAAGTGACAGGTCTTTACAGTGTACAAGAGCATTATCCCACAGCACAGTTCTTAGTGTGCCCCTCGGGCTCATGCTTGCAGATCACCTGTTCACACAGGCTGCAGAGATGCCCCATGCTTGGCACTAGGGGACATGGTAAGGCACTTCTGGAAATGTCACAGAACACTCTTACCTTGCTTTCTCAGAAGTGCTTTCCTTCCCTGACTCTCACCCCGCTCTTCTGGTCCCCCTCCCAAGGGCCTTTTCCAGGTCTCTAGAGGCGGCCTACCCACCTTTAGTATTCCCATGGCCTCATTCTGGACAGTAATTCCTCCAGCTTGATGTCTTGTGTCTCCATGGGTTTGTTCCTTTCTGTAACAGATCTCAGGATGTTGTGTGCATTATGCAGAAGGCAGTACCCTGGATCTTCCCTTAATCTTCCAGTTAATAAACTGATCACAGGGAGCCTCAGAGTAGTGATACTGCCATATGCCTAGCCACTGGCTTAATAGCTCAGGTTGGACCCCTACTCCCAATCCCAGAATACTCTCTCTGTGGCCAGCTTGGGATGTTGCCTTCTCTTATACAGTTCCCTCCTTACCTGGGCTCTCAAGCACAGTAAGCCCCTGGCTGCCTCAGGACCCTCGCATTGGCCATTCCCTGTGTGAATGCTCTTCTGTCAGCCTCCCAGTGCCACATAGACTGGTTGTCCACCACTGTCTCATGGAGATGGCTTGAGGTCCCCTTTCTCCAGTACATTCTGGGATAAATGCCTTCAGTTTGTTGTGCATTGACTTTGGGGCATTTATTGTGGGCTAGAAAGATCTTTGGTGTCTATCTTTTGCTTACTTTTTCTTTCCCCATGGAATGTCAGGTTCATGCATGTTACTTTCCACTGGGCAGAGCCAAGCTTGAAGAGCTGTCTGTCAGTAGCTCTCTGCTGAATGGACCCAGTGAAGGTCTATCACTGCCTAGTAGTTGCTGTATACATTGAGTGTTCAGCAGAGAAACCCTGGGGTGAGGGCCAGCATTGTTCTCTGCTTTCTCTAGGACAGTGATGAGGGATACCTGCTATGACAATGTCTCTTCCCCTTTGGGACTGCTCCTGTAATGAGTGATGCTAGAAGAGGAGGAACTAGCTTTGAGACATTGTCGTCCTGGGTATGGTAGGGGCCAAGTTCTCACCACAGAGAGGTTCAGTGACAGCTCTGATCAGTTCAGGAGAGCAAGACTGCTAAGTGAGGGCCTTCTAAGTAAGGCGTGCTCCCTCACCTGTTCTCATGGGCTCTGAGTTCCTATAATCAAAAATGTTCACATGAAAGATTCAAGAGCCTCAGGCAGCCTAGTGGAGACCCATCCATAAGCCCTGTGCCCATGGAAGGTAGGGTGGCCAACACTCAGCTGCCTTTCAAGGATCTCTGGAGCGTTTCTATGGCATCCAGTGTTCCATAGCAACCACAATTGACATCCAGTGTTGGGACCATTGTGCCAACCTGATGGCCAGGCTGACTTAATGAGGGGGACACTGGCCTTGGAGTCAGCTCATGCATGCTGTAAAGAGTCAAAGCTCCCTGGAACCTGGTGTTGGACCACCTGCAGGGAAAGGTGGTAGTTACCCTGATGAGATCTTGGGTGAATTCTATAAAAAGGACTCTCTCTTGTGACCATGCCGATGCTCCTGCATTGTGCATTCCAGATGTTTGTATTCCAGTCTCTGAGGGAGACTAATGCACTTATGATTTGAGCTTTAAAATTCTTGAAATATAAAATAAGCTACTTTTCATTTTGTTTTGTGCAGTTCTGGTGTTTAGTATGTCTATAGTGCTGTATGAGCATCCCAGCACCATTTCCTCTCCTGAAAGGAAAACTTGTCTGTACCCAGTCTGCACCTTCTCAGAGGTAACCATGGATGCTTCTAGGCCCTTGCCTCTGCTGGAAGAGTCTTTTAACAAGCTGCAGTCTACCATGCTGCCTGGAGCCAGTGTTTTCCCAGGCAGCTAAGACTGCTACTCATTTTATTTTGGAAGAATTTTGGTACCAAGGGTTTGCTTCTTGAAGTCAGAGGTCTTCTGTCAATCTACTCAGGGTTTTTACTTTGTTTAAAATTCTTAATAATTACGTGGTGTTTACTACCAACTCAGGTGTCAAGTTTTCTGTACTTTGCTGAGTTCGTTTCCAGAAATTTCTTCATCCTGTGCTGTTTGTGCATTTTTTGCAGGTCTTGAAATTTACTGGTAGGAGGATATTTCTGGGATCTTCCCACCTTTAATGTATAGTTGTGCTATGCAGATGTTATTCAACAGGCAGGATTCAACCCTACCTTCTTTGCCCAGGGGTGTTCAGCATACTTCAATCCTCTGTTCCAGCAGCTACCCACCTCCACTGGGCTCCTCCCATTGCCTGTCCCAGGATGCTGATGGTTCCTTTTTTCTTTAATTTTTCTCTTATACATTACATGCTGACCACAGTTCCCCTCCTTCCACTCTTCCCAGTTCTTTCCTCCCCATATCCTCCAGATCTACTCTTCTATTTCCCTTCATAAAAAAGAAGAAGAAGAAAAAGAAGAAGAGGAGGAGGAGGAAGAGGAGGAGCATGTCTCCTAGGGATAGCTACTGACCATGGCCGAACAAGCTACAATAAGACTAGGTATAAACCTTCATATCAAAGGTTGACCAGGCAATCCACTAGGAGGTATAGGGTCCCAAGCATAGACCAAAGAGTCAGAGACATCTCCCACTCCTACTGTTAGGAGTTCCGCAGGAACACCAAGCTATACAACCATAAGGTATATACAGAGGGCCTACGCAGACTCATGCAAGGTCCATTTTTGTCACTTCAGTCTCTGGGAGCTCCTAGAAGCCCTTAGTTGATTCTGCAGGATAAGTTCTCCTGGTTTTCTCTACTCCTCTAGCTCCTACAATCCTTCCTGTGCCACTTCTGAGGGGTTCTCCTGACTCTGCCTAGTGTTTGGGTCTGGATCTCTGTGACTGCTCCCATCAGTTGCTGAATAAAGCTTCTCTGATGACATGTTCTCTAGGCATCGATCTATGATATTGCAGAATATCACTAGGAATCATTTTATGGTCTTTTCCCCAGTTGTTTTGGTTTTATTTTGGCTCTGGTTTCTGGCTGACTGGGCAGTGTCAGGCATGGGCTGCCTCTCGTGGTGTTGACCTCAAGCTGCAACAGTCACCATTTGGCCACTCCCACAAGTTCCGCAGCACCATTACTCCAGCACATCATTCAGGCAGGACAGATTGTAGGTTGAAGGTTTTTGTGGCTGGGTATTGTCCCAGCCCCACTGGTAGGAGCTTTGCCCGGTTATAGAAAATGGCCAGTTTGGGCTCTGTTTTTCCCATTACCTGGAGATTTTCCTAGGGTCACTCTTGTAGATTCCAGGGAGTTTCCACTGCAGTAAGTTTCTACATCGACCTCAAATGCCCACCAATTGCACTTGCCTCTGCCAGTGCTTTCTCCTTCTGTCCCTCCCAATCCTACCTGATCCTTCCTGATCCCATCCCCGCCTGCCCCCAGTACATCCACAGAATCTATTCTATTCTCCTTTCCCAGGGAGATTTTTTGCATCTAGTTTCCCTGGGTCTGTGGATTGTAGCATGATTATGCTTCACTTAACAACTAATGTCTACTTTAAATGAGTGCACACCACGTTTGTCTTTCTGGGTCTGGGTTACCTCATTCAGGATGATCTTTTCCTAGTTTCATCCATTTTCCTGCAGATTTCATGAGGTCATTGCTTTTAACAGCAAAGTAATATTCCGTTGTGTAAATGTGACACATCACTTGTTTGGTTGTGGGACATGTAGGCTGTTTTCAATTTCTGGCTATTATAAATAAAGTTGCAATGAACACCGTTGAGCAAGTGTCCTTGTGGTAAGATGGAACCCCCTTTGGGTATATGCCCAAGAGTACTATAGCGAGTCTTGAGGTAGATCAATTCCCAATTTTTTTAGGAAACATCACATTGATTTCCATAGTGACTATCCAAGTTTGCACTCCCACCATCAATGGAAGAGTGTTCCCCTTACTCCACATCCTCACCAGCATGAGCTGTCACTTGTGTATTCTCTGATGCTCAGAACAGACTCACTCAAAAGTTCTGTCTTACGTTTTACTGCCTGTGTTTAAACCATATGACATGTTGTGAGATACACAGAAGGTGGAATGGCTACTGTAGCTGACCTCCTGGGCATCCACTTCTCCTACTGCTGCTGTTTACTTTTCCATCTCAAGACCAGCTATCACCCTCTTGAGCCGTAAGCTTATAATGTACATTTGGTGTTTAAAGGTTTATTCATTTATCTGTATGTGTGGGAGCCTGTGAAAGCTTCTATGTACCATGTGTATGCAGGAGCCCTCAGAGACCAGTAGAGGCCATTGAATTCCCCAGAGCTTCACTTACAAGCATTTGTGCGCCACTTGTGGGTCCTGGGAATCAAACCCAGGTCCTCTGCAAGAATGATAAGCACTCTTAACCACTGAGCCATGTCTTTAGGCCCTCATTTGATCTTTAAATTGGATCCTGCATAAAACTACTGTTAACACTCTTTTTCTCTCAGTTTTTTGACTCATTTCCCCCCTATATTTCTCACGTGGTAGTGCCATACAGCACCTTTCTCTCTGTGCCTGGTTTATTTCGTCGGGCACAATATCTTCTATGCTACCCATCAGCTTCTTTAGTCATTCGGTGAACACCTTGTTGCTGCATCACGACGTCTGGGAACAACACTAAAAGGAATGCGGATTTCTTTACAAGGTGGCCATGGTATTACTTTGGTCACCTTGAGAAGGCTGGATCATATGGTAGTTCTTTCTTAGCTCCTTCAGAACTCTACATGCTGTTGTTCATTATGGTCACATGGACTTCTGTTCCTGCCATCAGTGAGCACAGATTCCTGTTGCTTCAACCTTCATGGAGCCTGTGTACTCTCGTCTCCATCAATGCCACCTTAGGAGACTACTCCATCTCATAGTTGTCCCATCTGCATCCCCTGATGGTGGCAGATGCTGCCCCTTGGCCCCTTCCTGCTGGCCATGCAAGTGCCTCCAGCTTAAGCCATCTATTCTCTCCCATTCTTTTGTTAATTGTTATGTATGTCTTCTTGAAATCAGCTTATTAGTACTTTAATTTTTTATGTCAATGTCTACTGCACATCCAATTTTCACAGATTTCCCCTAATCCGTATGGTGTTTTCTCATTTTGTTGGTTGTTTTCTTTATAGTAGATATTGGTAGAAGAAGAAGAGGGCGGAGATAAAGGGCTTTAGTGAGAGGCTTTGGCAGTCCTCATTGAGGTGGTCCAAGGAGCAAAGATGGCTCCACCTTCACTCAACAGAGGAATAGGTAGGTGCTGGGGGTGGATGCTATGAGAATGAGGCCAGAACTCAGGAAAAAATGGTTTAGGAGTGTAAACCAGGGCCTTGGAAAGGATGGAGTCTCTGGCCCAAATCCAGTCCTCTGCAGGGTCTGGAGAACTGTTCAGGCATCTGTCCTTATTGTCCTGATCTTTTGGTCATGTTTGACCCTGAGCCAATGGGCTGAAAGGAGCTCACCTCAGGGCTCCAGGCTATCCAGAGCAGGTGCTAGATTTCTCTGCAAGTAACTTGGAACCTAAATGGAAACTGATAAGAAAGAGTGGGAAATGGGATGTGCCCAAAGGTTTGTAGCTTCCTGCAAACAAATGGACTCAGGCTGGGACTCAGGCTGCTCGTTTTCATTTTTTTAGTCCTAAGAACTTGGGTTGGTTCAGTAAGGACAGGGCGCCACCTTGACACCTGTGGCTCTGAGCTCAGAGGATAAGGTTCTGGGGCTCATGAGCTTCTCTCCCTGCTTTCCACGCTGCTGTCATTAGGGGTGGTGACAGGGCTCTGGACTAGCTTCTCACCCACCTGTCTTTTTGAGTTCTGACATTTCTCTCTGCCTCGCCCCAGCTCAAACCCACACCTGGCTCTGATTCAAGGAACGGCCAGGAATACATGCAGAGTATCAGACAAGCTTTGGAGGCAACTGAGGCCACCTGCCCTGTCACAGCCATGACAGGTTCCTGGTGAGGATGGCCGCCAGGTCAGCAGTTGGTGAACCATCAGCATCCTTTCTGGTTGCCAATTTCCTTTCCATTCCATCATCAATTCCCCAGGTATCGGTGTGATAGGTTCTCAACCGGACACAGCAGAAAGAGTGAAGAAACACAGATCTTAAAAGGGCCTCAATGCCATTCACCTTAGGTTAGCTCAGGTGTCCCCTTCAGCTCAGGTAGTGCATAAGTGATGGGTGGAGTGTGCTCTTCTCAGACACTGCCTGGGTGTTTCATTTTTGTAAAGGCTTATTATCAGCATCACGGATCCAGACTCTCCTAGAGACAGGCCCCTCACCACGCCTTGAGGAATTCTTTAGCCTGTGGCCACACTGACTGTCTGTGAGTCTGAGAGGGGTCCTATAGATTAGGTCAATTGAAGCTGGTGGTATTTAGGTACTCTGCTTCCTGACTGTGGCTGTAATGTGACCAGCTGCTTTGGACCCCGCTGCCTTGACTTCCCTGTCAAGATAGATTGTGTCTTCACCTGTGAGTGGAAATAAGCCCTCTCTCCCTTGAATCGCTTTGTTGGGGCATTTTATCCTAGGAGCAGGAAAAAGAACTAAGGCAGCCCCTTTAAAATGACGGGCTGTTGAATTCAGCAAGCAGCCCACACAGCCAACCTGCACCGTGGTCCTCCTGGATGTCGGTAGAATAAGGTGGCACACAGGAGCAGGTGGGCTCTGGCGGGCTGTCTCACCTTTGCCCACCCCTCATCTGCCCCATTATCAACCACACGACCAATGTCCTTGAATTTCTGTTGCTGTGATAAAACACCTTGGCCGAGGGTCTTCATCAGTGATCTGTTGCTGTGAAGAGACACCATGATGACAGAAACTCTTATAAAGGAAAACGTTTGATTGAGGCTGGCTTACAGTTTCAGAGGTTCAGCCCATTATCATCATGGTAGGACATAGCAGTACACAAGCAGGCTGGAGAGGTACCTAAGAGTTCTATTTCTGTAGCAGCAAGCAGCAGGGAGGGATGGATGCGGGGGTGGGGTGGGGAGAGAG
>LOEQ01005353.1:134387-146154 GCA_001685075.1 Bramus lutescens
AGAGAGAGAGAGAGAGAGAGAGAGAGAGAGAGAGAGAGAGAGAGAGAACACTTTAGAATGTTCTAGAAAGGAGTGAGGAGAAAGACTCCAAATCCCAAAATTTAAACTTCCCTTCAGAGGGTAGAAAAAGCAAGAGTGGTCTACCTTCAGAAATGACAGGGAAAAAGTAGGGGGAGCACTGCCTGCCCTCCCTTCATCCTCAGTTCTTTGGGAGACTCCAGCCCTTGGGGAATGCCCAACCTGGATTTGCTGGAAACACCCATTGTTTCTTCCAGACCAGACAGCATCCCTGTTACTGGAGCAGGGCCATGATCCTCGCTCCTGGATGGTCCCCTCCTTTGTTTACTCCAAGGACACAGAGCAGCTGAGCAAAGATGGCACTGTGTCCCCAGCATGTCCCCATCCCTGAGGAGAAATGAGAAAGGCAGCCTGTATGCTTACAAGAAGCTGACTAACCAAGGCACTGGGAACATGATGTCCAGAGCCATCCACGTGCCCACCCAGTGGGGGGACTTCTTGCTCAAGTCTCTTGTAGGGTTAAGTTGGTCCCTCTACAACCTGCTCAGCCTTGCTGCCCTGAGATGATGAGCCTGTCTCACAGCTCCTCCACCCAGTATTCACAGATCTCCAGTCCGTGTTTCCAGCTCTGCACTCAGACAGCTCTAGACTATTTAACTACTAGCTGACTGGAATCCATTACGCCAGCCACTTGGGAAGGGCCCACTCCAGTCCTGGCGACGGTGGAGGGTTGGTGTCTGTGTGTGTTGGCTGGTGGTTGTCTGGGAAGCATGAGCTGGCTCTGCTGAGCGTCACATGCCCGCCATGGATGGCAATGTGGCTGGATAGTGGGACCTGTGCTAATGGGGAAAAGGGCACCGAGGAAGGAAGGAGCTCGTGACATAACCAGGCACTTAGGAAACTAAAGCTGGTTTCAACCTCTTGGGTTTTATCTTTTTAAAATTTATTATTTTAAGCCTATTAACAAGCTATAATGTTGGCTGCTATTCCCCAAAATAATTAATCATAGACAAACTCAGAATTCCAAAGAGGTTAGGCCAGGCAACCCCACCTAATGGATTAAATACTGTAATTAATATTGCTCCGGTGCCTCCTCTCATTGGACTCTTTAATTACATTCTGCAGACTATTTTCCAGCCTGTGGCAGAGTCACGGTTCCTGCACCCCAGGCTGGTGGCAGTCATATCAATGAGGCCCTCCCAGGGGAGCTCAGGCCTGGCAGGCTTCCATCAGCTCGAGTCCATCGCCAAGAAGACCCTGAGTCCTTTGACAAAGAGATTAGTTCCTGTGGGGTGTAATTGACACTGATGGTTTCACGGTGTGGCTTGTGTCTGCAGTGAGAGCTTTCAAAGCTTGTCCTAGTTACACTGCCATAGCCCCACGGTGGTGTTATCTCCTTCCTTGTGTTCTGTCCCCCTACCTGGATTCTTCTCTGCACTTGACTTTCCTCTTGTCATGTTCCTACTCCCCAGGGAGTCTAGGGTAAGATGATGTTGGGTGGGCCACTCTAAGCAGTAGATGCAGAGCAAGCTGGATTCCTCACAGCAGGATCCGTTCAGGTCACCAGGCTATAACCAATCTCCCCCTATAGGTTAGGGCATTTGGATCATTACTTAAGCAAGCTGCTTTGTCACTTCCCTGCTTCACTGTAACTTCGATGACAACAGTATTTGGAAGCCTCTTCACCCAGCGACTTACTCTGACCTTATCCTGATCTTTAAGCTCTGTAAGAGTGTGTTTGTTGCATTCTGACACTCCTGAGACCACAGTCTGGCCATGGCCAGTGGGGGCTGCAGTATGGTGGGTAAACTTGCTGAACTTCCTGTAGCTCTTCTGCCCAGAATACCTACAATCTAACCACCATCCCATACTGCAGAGAGCAGAGCCCCACACTCAAGTCCCCTACGTATGGCTGCTTGCCTGGGTGCTCATATTGCAGGGAAGCCACCATCTACCTGTCTGTTTCTTTCTCTGTCTCTCTGTCTCTTTGTCTCTGTCTCACTATCTCTGTTTCTGTCTCCCCCCCCCCAAATGCCCAAAGGCCCTGAGGCCTGAGCTCTGACATGGTAGCATGCATTCAACTTTCCCCTAGGTGTTTTCTTGACATTTCAAATTTATCTTAACCACATGCACCATACTCATTGGACTGAAGACTGAGGGTCTCCTGACTCAAGAAGTCCCTGAGTCCTTCCTCTCTTAGCTTCTCCTTTACTTTCTCCTTTACATACTAACTATAGTGTTGAGATCTTTGAGAATCGTTTTGTCACCTTTGAACACTTGTCATTGGCACTCAGTGACATATGAAGTTCATATTGACTATTGCCATGTAACAGAGTTATCGCCTGCTAGGTCCCAAGGCATCCAAAGCAGAATGACCCATGATAATAGCTAGTTGTGTGACTCATGTTTTGTGGGTCAAATGAAGTTCTGGTCTGGAGCAGGGGTTCTTCTGCTGATACCACTCACAAGCCTCTGGGTTCGATCCTCATTAGACTCAACAAAAAGGTAAACGTACATGTGCGTTTGAGACATGTCTCTCTCAGTGTCTCAGCAGTAGACACACAGGCTTAGACCTCTGTGAAGCTGTGCTTACAAGGCTTCTTCATCATCATTCCATTTAGCTGAAGGGCCTGCTAGATAGACTCCAGCATCAGATTTTATTCTTACAAGGTAAGAATCTTGTAATCTGATCTTTGCTTCAGACCTCATTCCACTTTGAGAATCACTCACCAAGGGTGGGCTCTGTAGCTTGAGAATATTGGAGCATGTCTCCAAAAGGTGCTATGTGAGAGACTTGACCCTCAGAGCAACAGACTGAGAATTGGTGGGACCCTTAGAAGATGGAGCCTCGTGCAAAATAACCAGGTCACTGGTGCACTGCCCTCGGAAGGAACTTTATTTTTCTGGTTAGTTCTCACAGGAAGGCAGATAGAACACAAAAGAAGACAGGGTCTTCTCTTTCTGACTTTCTGTCTGTCTCTCTCTCTCAGAAGTATCTTTGTCTTCCACACATTCCTACCATGTTGTTCTTCACCATGATGTGATGCAGCCAGGGGCCCTCACCAGAGCCTGCACCATGCCCTAGTACTTAGAGCTATAAGGTGCCAAGTTTTGGGCATTTATTACAAGAGTAGAAAACATACAAAGACGGGAAGGCAGGGAACAAAACCCCCTTTTTTTCCTAATTCAGCAACGCTCAGTCCCTTTGCATTCTGTTAGCAAACTGAGCAGTCCTTTCTTGGCTTATCATCTTACATCTTATTGTAGGCAATCTACAGAAGCCAGCTGACATCCTCAGGAGGTCCTGGAAGTCATCTTCCAAGGTCTTCAGAGTCATCATGCTGGGTTCTCCAGTATGACCCAGCAGTAGCGTGGCTGACTGTTTCGAATCCACTCCCCATGGTGCTCTTCTTTTGCTTCTGGATTTTCCTTCCTTATGTTTAGGCTTTCCAGAAGTTTCCTAGTGAATTCTCTAGCATTCATTTCCTACTGAGTCCTGGGGGTAAAAATTGTTCCTAACTTTTTATGTTCAGCTAGAACTACAGTTCTTTCCTGTATTTGTTTCTGAGCCAGGCACCCATAATTGCACAATAAACACCCCCAAAACACAGTGGCTTAAAACAACCTCCGTGGCTTGCCTTTTTTATACCCACATACTAGGAATGGGCTCATCAGGGCACTTGACTTGCTGGCTATCCTGTGTTGCCTCTCTGTCAGCTATCATATTTTGCCTGGAGGCTAAATAACCCAGGACAGTGTCACTGACCAGCCTGCATGGTCATGTGACTCTCATCTCCAAGGCCACATTTCTCATAGGGAGGTGGGATATTAGCCAAGATAGAGTGATAGGGTTGAGAGTGAGGGTGACAAAGGTGGAATGGCAGGCTTTTGTTGATTAGCCATGGTGAGCTGAAGTTTGGTCATTTTTCCACTGGTCACCGCAGAGTTTTGAAAGATATTTTTCTTCTTTCATGAGTATGTCCTGATCTTGGGCCTAGCTATTTTACAGGTGGTCAGGTTGGTCTGGAAGCTGAATAAGTGGCCCAAACAGTTTTTCTGTTTGGAATTATGGGAAGTCTGATGGACTTTCAGGTGGTTCAGCTGAAAAGACGCATGGTAGCTCCAGTGGACAATGAGCCAGGTCAACCTGTCACAGTCTCCAGGGAAACATGTTTTAAATGAGCAACACGTCCACAGGCAGAGCCAAAAAGAAACTGACCCACAGGTCAAGGAAGCAAAGGGGACAAACACAATGAAGATGGGAATGGCCTCCCACCCCTGTCCAGTCACCTGTCTGCCTGTGGGTCCAACAAAAGAGTTAGCATTTCTGGCAAACATGGCTTAAAATTTCTTCAGATGAACCTGGACAGCTGCTATCATAACCCATGCATCAGAGTTAGGGCCCTGGAGCACAGCTGATGGGAGGAAAGGACCTACTGCTTGACTGTGTGGTCAACCCAGGGCAAGCACTGTGACTTTGCTGTGGCAGCTGGTCTGACCCTAGGGCTGTGGGGCGCATTTGGTGGCACAGGGGTCTTCCTCTGTAGTGGTCCCCTTTGTGTTCTCTCCTTAGAACTTAGAGATTTGGGATCTGCTAGAGGTCATTCGTGTAGCTAGGTAGAACCTCACCAGTTTCTGCTTGGCCCCAGATCTGTAAACACTCTGGCCAAGTGGCCTAGCCCTGGCTTTTCTGGCAGAGCAGTTGAGAAGGTCACAAGGATGGAAGCAGAAGAAAATACATGGCATGCTTTTGAAGGTTATGGGTCCAGGGTTCATTTGCCTATTGATTGTCCCCTTGGCACCCGTCTCTGTTGAGGGGTGGTTAGAGGATCAACAAGAGAGGGCAAGCCCAACATCCATGCTGCTTTCAAGTCTCCACTCGGCACTGTCCCATTGGCGAGTGCAGGCCTGCTGGTCACACGGGAGTCAGAGAGGGAGGGGCATGTAGGAGTGGGCTCAGAGAGTTCTACTCACCTTGGGGACCATCGGTGGCCTCCAGAGTGCAGCCCCGCACACCATCCACACAATCACCCTTAGTTTCAGATATTTATGACTAAGTGTCCTTTAAATAAATTGTAATGAAAATAAAAACACTTAAACTTCACATTCTCTATCCATAAAGCAACGAGCATCTTCTGTCGAGTGGTGATTCTCTTGCCTATAACCCGAGGCTCTGTTGCAAATTGCTATTTTCTATTATAAATCTGCATTTTCTAGCATGACTATTTCCAGCTTTCTGAGGCCTAATTTCTGTTGCTGTGCTTTGCTTTCATATTTTCAAGTGTGCTAATAATTACTTTCTGCCTTAGACATGCCAACAAGTTTTATGGTTTTGTTCTCAGACTAATCCCACAAGTTAACAAATAGGCACATTCTGATAATATGACTAGGTAGATGTCATTCCACTGGGAGCCACAAGCCCTGTGACAGTGTTTACATCCAAGTCATATGGGCACGCCTACTCATCTCTTACGTGCTTAAGATCACGCTGTCCTCTAGGCTGTGAAAAGATCAATGCTTTAGTTCTTTAGACACTTCATTTACCCACCCACCAGTGTGTCCTTCCTATCTTCCCTTCCCCCCGCTCTGTTCTCCCCTTGGTAAGTCACTTATTCCTGGCATCACAAGAACTTGATGAGGGTGTATCTGTGCCAGAAGCTGTGCTAGGCACTTGATATAAATGCCCCAAGTCTATGCTCTCAAGGTTTGGGCAGGGGAAAGAGATAGATGATCAAATCAACCAGCGCCAGGAACTGATTCCATATGTGACTGCTCTCTGTGGACAAGCCAGTCTCTGTTTGCCTAAGGGAGGCTATGGGTTATAGCTATGTCCTGAGCTTGGCCCTGGCATCTGATACCGTGTACCCAGTGCTGCTTCCAACAACATCCAGGCTTAGAAGGGGCATAGCAAGGAAAGCGTCAGGCTTGGAATGTGTTCTGAAATAATGCTGGGCAATTGTCCCTGCAGTTAAAGGCATAGGGCCAAGCCAACGACTCTGCCGAGCTCCTGGGATGAGTGGGGCTTAGTTCCATTCTGGGTACCAGTTTATCCGCAACAGCCTGAGAAGAGGGCTGCTGACTCTGCTCACATTCCCTGTTTCTCACCTTATTTGGTGTGCATCTGCTTGCTGGGGGATTCTCTTTCCTTTTTTTCTGGAACACTTTAAGAAGCTCTCCCATTCCGGGGCTTAGGGTCCTAGAGAGAGGGTTTTGTCTTTGTCCCGAAGCTAGTGCTGGTGCTTCTAGACACCAGGGAGAGGGTGCCATTCTGAGTGTGCAGGAGCCTGGGCAGGAATTCAGGTGAGAAGGTTCTACCTCCCCAGAAGTGATACCTGCCCAGCATCCCTAGTGTATGCAGTCTGCAGTGTCAAGCCCATGGAAACCCCTGTGCAGAAATGGCTTCCAGACTCTCCTTTCCTCTACCCATCATCTCTGGGTCAGGTCTGGTGGGCTGGGATGTAAATGGCCAGGCTGCCTGGCAACCAAAACCTAAGATTTGTGACCGAGTTTGATGTACATGAAAGGTGTTGGGTAAGCACCACATTTGTCTCCAATATTAGGCAACTTGTCAAAGTTGCAAAGAGCTTTCTTTCAAAGCAGTAAACAAACAAATTGATATCAAGGGGGAGGGTTCCTTTATTTTAGGAGATAATATGCATGCTAACATTTAATTCTCATTTTACTCTGGGCATCACTATAAACGTCTTCTGCGGGATGCTCTTTGCTATGTGCATATCTTTGATCCCCCATCAGCAAGCAATTTATAGGCCATTGTTTATTTTTAATATCTAATAAAGGCAGCCTCCAACTGAAGGCATGGAGTTACATTTCAGAAAGGCAACTGTAACCTTCCTTTTTCTGCAGTGAGAAAGGAAAACCCTTTCAGGGCTTGAACTCTGAGCTTCATCCTGACTCTGTCCTGGGAGGTCTATGCTATAGGCCTGGGTCTCTGGAAAAGTAGCAGTTGCTGGGCAGCAGAGGAACAGCATGCATGATCCTGGCCCTTGGATGGGTAAACGTCTCACAGCCCAAGTATGGCAGGGAGGCAGAGAAGTCGGGTGGCCCCCAGGTGAGCAGGGACATCAACATGAAACCGTGCTTGGCAGGAGACAGCACAGTGACAAGAATGACAGATCCTGTTCTACACTAGATGGAAAAGGGTCCCAGACAGCGAGGGGCGGGGTCAGCATGAACCCACCCGTGTGAGCACAGGAGGATGAGCTTGTCTGCAACAAGCACCACAGTGCTGGGTCACAGCACTACCTGTCTGTCTGAGGTAGGAGGAAGAACCTCTCTCGAGCAGACATCATTGTACTGAGCTGGAGTTGTGTGCTTGCCTGTGTGATGGGTGAGGGCAGAAGGCAGGGGCATGGATTTGCTTGTCCAGGGTAGCTGTGAAGGCTATTTCTAGCACAAGACCCTCAGCATTTCTGGAGGGATCTTCACCAGGGTTGCAAATAGAAGTTTTCCTGTTTCATAGAGTCCGGGCACACGGGGTATGTTTAGAGACAGGGGATGTGGAGGGGCCACTCACAGGCACGAGAGCAGCTTCCCTAAACCTCTGCCCAAGAAAGAATTTCCTCCAAATGTCCTGTGATCGTGGTCAAGTCTCTTCTTGGATGCTGGCCTCCCTCACTGAACTGCCATCATCTTGCACCCAGTGTGCAGACAGTGGATAACTGGATCCTGGGTGTGCATTGGGGTTCCTGCCAGGAACACTGCCCTGACATGGAGGACCAGCCTTCCCTGCAGTCTGGGGGAAAGCCCGGCCTAGCATTTTCTGCAGACTCACCTTTGGGTGACAGTTCTAGCAACAGAAGAGTCCTTGCTTGCATTCCAGATCGGTATGGAGTTCTTGCTGGAGTGACCATGCTAACTGGAGGGCCTGTGGGAGCCACCTGCTGTCCTCTGTCCTGGTAGATCCAGGTGGGTGGGAAAGAACGTCCTGCAAGGCATGGGAGGCAGTCATGGGCCAGGATGCCCGAGCTATGAGCAGTGAATCAGGCAGAACCAGATGTTGCTGTCCTTGATGGTTACTTGTCCAAAACACAAAATCATTTTTGGTGACGATAAGATGATTTCTTACAGCTTATTTGGTGAGATGGGTTCTCTTGGAGGATGCAATAGTGGCAGGGNGGGCGGGGTGGAGAGGAGGGGTGTTGAGCAAATGGTCAGTGAGATGTAAACCAGGAAAGCAGGGATCATGAGCTAACAGCATGCACTCAGGGAACATGAGAAGAGGTACTGACACCTGCAAACTGTGAAGGTCACTGGGCAAAGACCTTCTGCTAGGCAGTGCATCTAGACGAGAAGGAGGTGGGTTGGCTCAGCTGCACAGCTGATATTTTATACCTCTCTGACACCTAGCCCCATTGACTTCTCCTGATCCTGCTGCCTCTGGACCAACACTCAAGCAAAAGAGATGTGGTTTTTGTTTTTGTTTTCTTCCTAATGGAAAAATTTCAGTCACAGGAAGGTAACCACACTGCATTGTGCTAACTAGGACTTCCACCCTGGCTTACATTTTATTGTTTTCTTTACTATCCCAACACAGGTCTATGACATAGTCCCATCCAGCCACCCTGGCTGCAAGAGATTTTAGGGAGATGTCCGCTGTTTTCCGTGATCCTGACATTCTGTAAAGTCCCAGTGGGCACTCCCCCAATAAGCTCTTGGGCTCAGTCAGCTACAACTCACAGCACCTTCGACCACCCTGTTCCTCCATGGGACTCCCTCCCCTCTACCTCTCACTAGACAAGGAGAGCATACTGACCAGCCACACCTGCTCCAGGGTCAGGCTGAGCTCTGCCTGAAACTCTAAGCAATAGGACTCACTCCAAGCACTGCTGTGGAGGAATGCCCTCTTGGGGAGTCCTGAGTACCACCATCCCAAGTATTATATGCCGTGACAGAGTTTCATGTGTATGCCCGAAGTTTTCCTTCTACAGGTTACATTATCACACATGAAGAAAGCAAATTTTGAACTTGGAGGTATACTGATTTGTATTGATTTCTCTATTCATTCACTAACTCATTCATCAATTTCAGTGATTACTTCTTAACTCTATGATAAACATGAACCACTGTTTTTGGTCCTTGGGAAAATCTGGGACACAAAATAAAGATTTCTGTCTCATGGGGCTTCAGCCTAGCAGGAGAGGCAGACATTGAAGGCAGGGTGTGCTACCGTATACTAGAAAGTGGCAGGCATTCTAGAAAGTGGGCTCTGCAGGAAAGAGGGGGTATCAAGGGTGCAGCAGGACTGTGTGTAGGGTTCTAAGTGGCTCGTGATAGTGTGGCCTTTTGGTGATGGCTTAGATTTTGCCTGACAGCTCTCTGGGCAGTCTGCTCAGCACGGGGGGTGGGGGATGAGGTGGTGAATACAAAGGCTAGCACTAACACCTGCAGAAGAGGGAGGAGCCAGGGAAGAAAGCAGAGGAAGTGGGTTGCAAGACTATTGAGTGTGGGCTACAGAGGGACTTACCAGACAGCCATTTAGGCCCTGTGAAATGGGACAAGGCAGGGCTCAGGGCAGAGAAATGCCGCAGAATGCATGTCACCGCCCAGAACAGACCATGGGAGGGGAAGCAAGGCACGCAGACAAGTGTTAATAGGACGAAGCATGTGGAAGCTACAGATTGCCGAGACCCACCAAGCAAGTGGATTACACGGCCCTTTTCTTTGTTTCAGCCCACAGGGACATGTGTATGCGCTTTCACTTATCCACCTTAATACTCATCTTCTCTGAGGATAAGCTCCTGGCGGAGTCTCATTATAGACACAATCACCTCCGCTCAGCATCCCCACTCCCGGTTCGTCAGCAGCTGTGCTTCAAAATGCATGAGAGTGGATGAAAAGATCTGCAGCTCTTCCACACAGTGGGGACAGCTGTCGCTGCATAGGTGCCCTTTTTAACCACCAATAAGTTGAACTGGAAGACGTGTGTAAGGGTCCAGTGATGAATGGACACAGTACGTCTCCTTTGAGTGTGATTCTGAAGGTCCTGCTCTGCTAACAGGGCCTCATAGTTTGTCCCATTGCTGGTCTGAGGCTGTGTTCCATAATTAGTGACTAATAGTTGTCTTAATTAAATTGCTTGGGAGAGAGGCATAGTAGCTTATTTACTGAGAACCATTGAATGGAGGTCCTGGTTGAATTTATTAGGTTAAATGTCTCGATGGAGGAACACAGTCCTGATGTGCACAGGCATTGAGGGATATTGCCCACTGAAGGGGACCACAGTGAAAAGGCTCAGTTTGCCCATAAACAGGACATCGGTTATCTTAGGAGGCAGGTGTATTGGAATTTGTTCTGGAGCCCCCTGTCACAGCTGTCTAGATGAACTTCCCTGCCTTACAGAGCCTCTTACTCACCCTGAGACATAGTTTGTAGTATTGGTACAGTTACTGCACGGATCTTTAATTAGAGGAGGGTACTTTGTATACATTCAACTGTTGCTGCTGCTACAGCTCTTTATGTGTATGTGTTTATATGTGTGCTTATATGTTTATATGTGGGGTGCATGTGCACTTTTTGCATGTGTGTGGAAGCCAGAGGTCAGCCTCAGGTGTTCTTTAAGAATGCTGTCCACATTCCTTTGGGACAAGGTCTCTCATTGGCCTCAAACTTCCTGATTTTGTTAGGTTGGGCCAGTTAGCCCCATACAGGGATCTGCCTATCTCCACCTCCCCGGTGCTGGAATCACAAACATGCACCACCACACAAAACTTTCTTATGTGGGTTCTGAGGATCGAACTCAGGTCCTCCTGCTTGCATGGCAAGCATTTTACTGACAGAGCCATCTCTCCAGTCCATAACTGCTGCTTTCAAATGATAGGTGAATGTTTTCAATTGATAAGTTTCCCATCCAGCAGGAGGACCCAGAGAAAGACTTGCGAGTTGACCACATCTAGCCCTGCCAGCCATGCCATTCCCTGTACCCTTTAATGGCCCAGCCAACCAGACCCCTTCCATGCTGCAGACATATGCTAGCTGGCTGACTTCTACAGGGTTCTATCTCAGATGCTGACTTTTGAATCTTAACTATCTCATGAGAATCTCCCTTATTGGTGTAGAGAAACCCACTCAATTCTGTTCAAGTGCACCTGAATATTCTAGAATTCTCAAACGTCAATTTCTAAATCCCTTGCCTACCAGCACTGCTTTTAAATTTTGGCAGAGCTGGAGAGATGCTTAAGAGTACTTATTACTCTTGTGGAGGGCCTGTGTTCAATTCCTAGTACCTACATGGTGATTGACAACTGTCTGTAACTGCAGTTCCAGGGAATCAGGGCACCAGGTATACACGTGAGACACATACATACATACATACATACATACATATAAAACAGTTATACATAAAATAAATACAAAACTTAATTAAAAATTTTGAGAGAGTATATACCACATGTACAACTTTGTTCTTGGTTGTGGATCTTTAGGAGACATTGCAAACATGATTTCATTAGGTCCAAAGTGTGCTGTGTCTTTACACATTTAAAAGGGGCCTGTGAAAAAAAAAGCTCTGCCTCCCAGTCTCACTATCTGTAGGAGACTTCTCTGCTGGTCTGTCCTTCTAGAACAGTCTACACCATGTTCTCTGAGGCTTAAAATCTATGGTTTGATCATATGGTCATGATTGTAATTATTGTAGAAAATAACTTTGTTGGCATAGGGCTTCACAGGAGATGGTTTATGTATAACTGGCCATGACCACTACCACTACCTGTTTGACCTGTGCGGATGTAGC
>LOEQ01005354.1:10081-27557 GCA_001685075.1 Bramus lutescens
AGATCTCCATAAGTTATAAAACTGATTGTCCCATTAGCTCAGTCTTCTTATTAGCTCTTGTAGCTTATATTAACCCATTATTCTTATCTATGCCAGCCACACGGCTCAGTACCTTTCACAGCCAGGCAGGTTACATCTTGCTTCTTGGTGGTCTGGGCTAGAATGGGAGGAATGGGCTTCCTGCTTACCAGAACTCTGTTCTCATCACCCCACCTCTACTTCCTGCCTGGCCAATCAGCATTTATTCAAAACATGATTGGCAGAATACAGACAATTCTCCCGCATCATACCTGAAGTAGAAGATACTGCTGGGCAGAAAGAGCCAGAGGCAGATAACTTTGTTATGTGTCCTCACCACACTTGGACTCCTCCTTCCCCACTTCTATGTGGGAGAGAAAAGGTCTGAAGCTGTCTAAACCAACCTTCTTTTGTCCTTTTTACTAACTTAATGGTAACCTTGAACCAAGCTAGGACACATGCAGTATGATTAGAAACTGGGTCCCATTCTTTTCATTCATATTTAATAATTATTTGCTTGGTTTATGTTGAAACTAGGCAGAATCTTTACTTAAAACAGATACCAGTCACCCAGTGTAACTGATTGTGTATGAACTGCCAATAAATATGAGATGGAATTTTGTCTCCTAAACAACTTTTGTTGATGTGAAGAAATAGAACATTCAAGTATATGCACATACACATTATTAATCCATCCATATACAAATGCATATGTGCCTACAAAGTATAGAATACTCGATTGAAACAATCCAATCAAAGAAAATCAGTTTAGTACAGGAATCAAAAGGCGAACAAAGATAATAAGACCTTTAATAGTTTAAAGGAGCAGCTGAAAGATGCAAGAATTTAGGCAGAGAATCCTAAACTTTTAATTTTAAATCTTTAATCCTAAAGATTAAAAGGAAAGATTAGACAGGTGGCAGCAAGAGAGACTGTGGCTTGAAAGAAAAAGCAAGTCAGGTAGCTATCATCATAGCCACGGTCAACATCCAAGGACCTTTGGCAGGTGGACAACCCTTTCTCTGGTTGTGATGAAATGCACAGGTTATCGAGAGAGTTCTGCTGTTCTGCTGGCTGCATTTTCAGGAGAATTGCAAATGTCTGGATGTCCTAGGAGTCTTTGTAGTCTTTCTTCTACTTGCACTTCTGTTTTCGAACGACAGGAGTGGAGAGGCAGGGAGCTTGTTTATTTGTGGGTAGCATTGCTGGTGATGGTGGGATATTAAGGGCACTTAGCAGTGACTGAACGTGGGCATGTTTTAAAAGGAGCTGTGTAATACAGGAAAACGTGGCAAGCTGTTTATATAGGACTAGGTGGGCAGTCCAGACGCCGAGAAGGAGAAGTATGGGAGTCAGATGGACTGCGGTGAAAGACTTGAATTTGATCCAGTTGAAAAGCAGAGGAATCAGAGCATGAAGTGACCCAGATGGAAGGCAGAAATAAAAATGCCTTTATATGCATGGCAGGAATTTCTGTGTTCGAAAACCCAAAAGGTCTGTTTTTATCAAATTTTCCAGAGCAGACAATGAGTTCATCGGGATCTTAGGGTTGAGATCTATGGGTAAAAATCAGTTATTTTGCTATGTACCAAGGTGAGGCACAAGAATTTGAAATAGCACACATACACACAAAAAGAAATTTCTTGTTGATTAATTTAGTGAGGTATCTTAGTCAGATGTGTGTGGAATACTACTAAAAGAAATCAAAGAAGATCTAGAGGATTTGGGAGTTATTTGTGTTTATGGGTTGGAAGATTCGACATTGTCAAGATGTTTCTTCCCTATTAAACTATACATTCAATGTAATCCAAGAAAAAGTTCCAGGACATTTTTTTTGCATGTGTTTTAAGGACGTACATGATAGTTCAAAGAACTGACCCTAGTCAAAATTAAAAACTGAAGCTGAAGAAGCTCCCTTACCTGGTTTTGAAGTTACTATAAAACCGCAATAATGAAGAAAGAAAGTTTTTGGGAAATGGAATTGCACATATAGGGCACTCTGAATAAATACAGCAAGCAAGTTTTCATGAAAACACAAGAACGACCCAATGGGCTAGTAAAGTACATACAGCAAATGGTCTTTGAGCAAATGCATGTCCATGTGCAAACATAAATGAAACTTGAACAACGAGCTTATGCCTTATACAAACTGTTAACACAAGTGAGTTGCCATTAGCTAAAAATGAGTGATAGCCATGAATGCAAAATGTAAACCAATAAAACCTGGCTTACAAAAACAAAATTAGAGCCCGAGAAATGACTCGGTCAGAAAAGTCCTTGCTATTCAAGCAAATCTGAGTTTGACCTCCAGAACCCATGTGGAAAAGCTGGATGACGTGGTGCACGCTTTTCAACCCAGCACTGGGGAGGCAGTCACAGGTGGAAGCCAGGGACTCTCTGGTCAACCAGCCTAGCCTACTCGGTGAGCTCCAGGCCAAGAGAGAGACCCTGTCTCAGCAAATGATGGGGGATGCTCCCATAATCGACCCCCCAATTTACAGACAAAGAAATTTTGAGTGATTTTGTATTCTAGCTGTAACATCAAAAATATGATTTCTGGAAGAAAACTTTGATAAAATAGACTAACAGTGAAGAGTTTGTGTCATGTGAGTTATCCTTGCAAGAATGCAGGGAAACAGCATGAGCTGTGGGAAGCTACGTGGAAGCTTTTCTGAGAAAGGAGTTCTATACAGAATATACAAAGATTAAGGAACTGTCAGTAAGAACGTAGTCTTTTTAAAAAAAATTTGCAAGAAGGAGACACTGCAGGGTAGCTATATATATGAACAATGCTAGGCATCCTTTGTTACATATGAACTCTAAATTTATATCCCTGTGAAATATCACTGCACTTTCAAAAAGGCAAAGGGAGACAGTACCGAATCCTGTGAGGATGCAGTGGTCACTCTCTTTGGAAGACAATTTGGCAGTTTATTATGAAACTAATTACCTTCTTAGCACCTGATCTAACAATTCTGTTTGGAGGTCAAAGTGAAAATGTGTTTCCACACCTTAATCTTTGTGAAAATTTTTATAGAAGCTTTATTCTTTGTAGCTCCAAACTGGAAGCAAGGGTATTTTCAATGAATGCATGGATAAACTATGAGGAATAGCATAGAATGTTATTAAGTGAGAAATGCCGAGTATCAAACCAGGCAGGCACATAGATGAACCTTACACAGAGTCAGCCAGTCTGAAAAGGCTGTGGTTTTGATGCATTCATTTGTGTGACAATCTAGAACAGACAGAGGCATGGAGATGGGAAAGTGATGGTTAGTTGCTCCAAGGTGTAGAAGGCACTGTAAAGAGGAAACACAGTGGATGTTCTTAGGGTAGGAGTCAATGTGTTGTAACACCAGAATTGCAGGCATGTGCAATTCTGTGCGTTTATAAAAGTCCGTGGCACTTTTTAGCCCCAAGAAGGAACCTTAGTGAATTCAGATTTTTAAACATCAATTCAAAGACTAAAAACAACTTTGGGGAGAATGCAGATTGTAATAAGTTTTTAACTGTATCACAGAAATATGAAACAACTTTGCTTAAGGGAGTTAAGGAAAAAATTCTGACTTAGGTAGCTTTGGGAATAAATGGAATCTATAAGACTAAGAACAAAAGTGGTGGTGCAAACCTTCAATCAGGGAAGGGGGAGGTAGAGGCAGGTAGATCTCTGAGTTCCAGGCCAGCCTGATCTACAGATAAACCCTGTCTTGCAAAGCAAAACAAGAACAACAAAAACCAACCAAATGAACAAACAACCAAAGCCAAACATTGTTTCCCATAGGGATGGGAGTTGACAACTCCCAAACCACTGTACTATGTGTAGAGTTGAGTGTATAGGGGGTGAGCTGTGGGATCAAGTTTTGTCACCATGGAGATGCGTAGTTTTCACTTAAGAGGTATAGGCCTAGAATGACGCATGTGTTCATGGACTCTAGCTGTAGACAGTGGTGTGAACCCATGTTTAGTTTATATCTGTGCAGATGGATAAATAGGGGAGCAGCTGTAGGTGTGGGTGATTGTGGGGGAGTTGATTAAGACATTTTCAACCTTTATACACTGAGCAGACCTAGAAGCTATGGCATCTTACTAGAAACGAGTGAGTTTAGCCATATCATGTCAGTTTCAAATGCCGGTTTCCAAGGAGAAATAAATGACTAAAGCTGGAAACAGTCATTTGAAGATGATCGTGGAGTACCTACCAATGTTGGGAAGAAAGTATGCGAAACACAGCAGGGGAGCTATAACAAAGGAACGCAGGAGTCAATGAAGGAGACTTAATACCCAGAGCTGGAGCACTTTAAAGCAACAACATAAATAATCTAATATAGAGTTGTATTTAGACTATAAGGTGAACATTGGTGAGACCATCCTATTATTTTCAATGAAAAAATAAACAGATGATTTAGAAAAATGATAACTTCCCCAAACGAAATAACCCCATATAATTGATTTATAAAACGCCCCTCAAGGCAACTAACTTCCTAGCTCTTAACGGAAGCGTCTCAGAGTCTTTTCCTTCCAGGCAGTGTGTTCTAAATGAAGATACAAAAAAAATTGCTTTAGACTTGAGAAGCCTGGAAAGCAGCCTCCGGCAGAAATAGAACCAATTGTCATTGTTAAGTCATATCATCGATGACAAGTACCTTGGATAGAGTGCAGTGGAATGGCTCTTGAAGGACTTGGGTGCAGGTCAGTGTTAGAGAACTGTGTAGCACTGGCTGGCCCTGGCGTGGAGAGAGAGAGAAAGGTAAAAATAGGGGTAGATGCAAACTGTAATGGTTATCAAACACAAGGAAAACCTGGGAAACACTAACAGGATGGGAAGATAGGAGACCTGAATGTCGTGTCCTCTTGAATGGGATTGTGCCACAGAAGAAAAGATAATGGGTCAGGGTAAGGACGTATGCATTAAAGATGAACTTTAGTTAAAGTGTCAATGTCACTTTATTAATTATACCTAAGTATCATACTAATATAAGATATTAACCATAGGGGACTTTGAATTTGATATTCAGAAGTTCTGTGTACATATATTTATATTGCTGTATTTTCTATAAATTCCAAACCATTAAAAAATGAAGTTTTCTTTTGTTTTTTTAATGGGCCAAGGTTGAAAGTAGGATGTAGTTTGTTGAAAGCTGGGGTGGAAAGCAGATAATGAAGAATTATTTTTTGATGTGGGCAGAATTTCAGTCTGAGAAGATAAAAAACTCTATGAAGGGTGACAGTGATAGCTGCCCAGTGGTCTGGATGCACTTAATATTGCTGATTTGTGTACTTAAAATGATTAAATGGTAATGAGAGTTAAGTGTATTTTATCACAATAAAAACCTGCAAAAATCCCTAAAATAGAGAAAACTAGTGAAAAAGAAACCACAGACAGACTGAAAATAACATTTAAGAAAATACTAAGAATGTAGGGTGACTGAAAAGATTGTTGGGTGACCCAACCACTTTACCAGGTTTCTGCTAAGCACACAGTAGTGCTGGGGTTTAGACTCTATTTCTTATCTTAAAAATATTGCAAACCTACCCCACAAAACACCACTAAAAAAAACAAGCAAATTATTTTAGAAAATTAAAGTTGGTGTTCTGTATGGAAAGACAGAACAAAAGTTCGAGGCCCTATATATTTGGATCTACTGGGAGAAGGAAGCTTGATCTTGCACTGTGTCTACCTTATACATTATTATTATCATTTCAACATGATTGGATGCCAATATTCTTCCTTCTCACTATGAGCTGGCTCAAGATTATTGCTTCCAGTCACTGGCTCAGATTAATTAGGAACATGAAAATGTCCATAAACCTGAAAATATAGCAGCAATTTTTAGAGAGGCCATAATATTTAAGCAAACTTAGTAAATATCATATATGTTAATGAATATTTGCTATATTTTTAAATGATTTATTAACACATAGCAGTGTTTTAATTAGGGTCTCTATTTCTGTGAAGAGACACCATGACCCCAGCAACTCTTATAAAGGAAAACATTTAGTGGGTGGCTTACTGTTTCAGAGGACTAATCCATTGTCATCATCGTGAAACATGGTGGTGTACAGGCAGACATGATGCTAAAGAATAGACTTACATCTTGACTCACAGGCAACAGGAAGTGATCTGGACATTGGGGGTAGCTTGAGCATATATGAGACCTCAAAGCTTACCTCCATAGTGACACACTTCCTCCAATAAGGCCACATCTACTCCAACAAAGCTACACTTCTTAATACTGCCATTTTGGGAGGCTATTTTCTTTCAAACCACCACAATCAGTATATATAATAGTGCTTATGATGTTTGCATATGTGTATATGGCTCTATTTTAATCATATTCTCTCCTCTTACCCTCTTGTGTCCCTCTCCCTTTCACATATTCCCTTTCCTCTTCTGAACGAACTCTCCTTTTGCTTTCATAGGGTCTCCTTTTCCTTCATCCTTCCTCTTTTTTTCTCCCCTTCCTCCTCCTCTTCCTCTTGCCTGCCTTCCCTTCTTCCTTTTTATTATTCCATGTAGGTTTCATTAGGGTTGCTTATAGGAGCTTGGGTGAGAGATGATCTATAAGACCACAGGTAGTCCTAGTAGCTATACCACTGAAGAAAATATCTCCTCCTGTCCACCCACCATTAACTGTCTATACCCTTAGGGAGGACTAGGACAAGTCCCTTCTTCTCCATGACAGGATGTGGACAGACTCCGGTTTCCAGCAGATAATCAAAGCCATTGTAAGTGTGAGTGCAGTGGACACAAAATACCTAAACGAGGCATTCCACAGCACTCCAGCCCATCCCCAGCTCTTACATTCTTTCTGTTCTGTGTTTTGTGGTAGTCTGTGAGTCTCGGAGGGAGTGATGCAGATCTCCTCTTTAGAGCTGGGCACTCAGCATTCACTAATTCTCAGCACTTTGACCAGTTTTGAGTGACTGAAATGAGCACTGCCAACTGCAAAAAAAAAANNNNAAAAAAAAAGAGACTGCACTGGAAAAAGCTGGTAGCTGACTTATGAACATAAGCAATAATGCTGATAAGGGCGCTGACTGTATATTTCACAGGTCTTTATCCAGTCAGTGCAGTCGGCTGGCCCGGGTATTGAGGCTTCCGGAGGCTGGAAACTCTATTACACAGCAAAGCATGAGTTACACAAGTAACGGAGTATGGATCTCAAAACGCGTCCCAGAGTGAGGGGTCTCAATTTCATCTCTAAAACATGGGGATAAAATTGTTTCTTCTCCTCTAAGGTGCTTTTTCATTTCCCAGTGTTCTATATGTATACGGTTTCCCTTAGGACTGAGATTATGATGTCTGTCATTTTAGAAAAATATGTTTATTATTTGTGCCCTGTAATTATTTGAGTATCATGTCTCCTATAAAAAATAAAAGTCCATGGTTTAAACATATTAACATACACTAAAGTATTTTTCGTCTACTAAGTAGTTCAGGACAGGTGGTTCTCCTAAAAGGTAGCTTTCTTCTACTGATGATTCAGGTAGACTCTAATCTATTAGCTACAGCATCCTCTAGGGTCTCCTCATCTTTCCTATGAAGAAAGAAGAGGACAGGATAAGACCAGATATGGCCCTTGCCTTTCTTTGATTCCTCTTTCATTTCTGAGCACTACTCATATGCCCCCAAATGCCAGAGTTGCTGCAAAACCCAACTCATGATGCAGAAAGGATTTCCTCACAGTTCTCTGCAGTGTGTGTGTGTGAAAGTGCCAACAGTGGTGGTCAGTGGGTTACCTCTGCCTTAAGATATGCACAGGTTCATCAAGAATTTACTGTGAGGCCGGGTGGTGGTGGCACACACGCCTTTAGTCCCAGCACTCGGGAGGCAGATCTCTGTGAGTTGGAGGCCAGCCTGGTCTATATGAGCTAGTTCCAGGACAGGCTCCAAAGCTACAGAGAAACCGTGTCTCAAATCCCCCGCCAAAAATAGAAGAAGAATTTACTGTGAAAATCCACATCCCTGTGTGGGGTAAAGAGCATAGCCATCACGATGAAGTGCATGCAGCATCACCATTCAAATGGTGACAATTTACCCCTCAGTTTTCCTTGTCCTGTAAGTGGGTTAGTAAGAATTCCATCCGAACATGCTTTGTAAGGCACCCAGGAATGCTGATATATTGTTGAGCTGATGTTAAAGGAATCACTGGGGTCCCATCATTAAATAGCTTTTAATGAAACAATGAGTCTCTTCAAACTGTGTCCTTGTTCTTAAAAAATAGACATGCAGAATGGACAAAATATAAATTCAGACTGTTGTATTTGGAATTAGTTTTCTTTATATTTGCATAGGTACTTTCTATCATATCGAATTTCAGCTATACATTTTATTTAAGAACAGCTTCTGATAATCATGAGGATTTTTCCTAAGTGCTTTTCAATAAGGCGATTATTCAGAACGAGAAACCCAGGTATGGCTCATGTTTGTCAGCAATCATAATTGCCCACCTGGAAGTTCTCAAACTGAAAGAAACACTTGAATCATTTGTAGGGTTTTGTTAAGATCCAGACTGTTGGTTCTAGCCCCCTAGAACTCCAAGTTAGAGGATTTTGGTGGTGCCTAGAAATTTGTTTCTAACAAGCTTCCAGATGATTCACTGAAGGGGTTGAGGGGCTACACTCTGAAAGGTTCCTGACAAATAATAACAACAGAGCAAAGGGGAAAGTTATGAAATCTTTGTACTTTCTTTGAGGTTGGACTATTTGCTGTGGCCTAGCTTCTGTAATACAAAAATAATAACGTCGAAAGACATACAGTGCTTAAGACTCAGGTTAATTTAATTCCATAATCGTAAGACAGAATAGGACCAATTTTGGTACTTAAGAGATTTCTGTACTTAATTTTGACTGACCCACATAGAGCAAATGTGATTCATCTGACTTGTGACTGAAAATCCCAATAACCTAAGACGTGAAAAACGACATATATATATTTGCAATGTGGTCTAAATGAAAGAAATGGATCCACAGAAAAGTAAGAAGGATTAGGTAAGAGGGAGGCCAGCAGTCATCTGCCTAAATGTGAAGGCAAAGAAAATGACAGAAATTTTAAGAAAAGGCAAAACAGAATAGTTTCCCTAAAGAGTAGTCCAACGTTTGAGCTAAATAGGGTTCTGGTTTTTGTTGTTGTTGTTGTTTTTGTGTGTGTGTGTGTTTTTCTGGGAGAAGAGAGGGAACTTGATGTTCTCTCTCCTCATCTCACAATGTGGGGGATGAACCAGGACCTATACAGGCCAGACAGGCACTCCATCACGGAGCTACATCTCTAGAGTTACATGGCCAGTCCTTGTATTTACTTTTTAAAAATAATTCTGAGGAAGATTTATTATTTTGCTTTATTTTTATCTGTACAGTAAGAAATACATTTTTCAAGATTGAAAATGGTTATCTGTCCTCTTTGGAACTTGATGCCTATGTTAAGGATCCATGAGTTATTTCTTTGAAAAATTATAGACACAGGGATGACAGCGAAGCTGGGTGATATTTAGGTTGCAAGAGAGATGATAAGATTCAGTTGTTCAAAACAGTAGAGGATAAAGTACTTTCATCACGACATAAGTGGTGAACTGAATAGATACAAAATCAAAATGCATTCTTTTTTGAGAGTTCAAGGCTGCAAGGAATCAACAGATAGGACTCATATTCAGAGCTGATTACTGTTGTTGCTTAGTGGAGTTCTGCTTAAAGGCTGTGATCTGGAGCCAAAAACACATCTCATATCAACTGGACATACTTAGTGACTTTCTTCCCATTGTTGTGTCTTTGGTGAAAGAACTATCTAAGATAGTAATTATTTTCCCTTAGTTATCTTTATACATGAATGTTGTTAAAAATTGATAATATATTTAATTGAAAAGAAGGAGAGATACAAAGAAATTCTCTCTGACACTGCGCCTGTGCAACTTTCTTTCTTTTTTTTTTTTCTTGGAACAGTTCCACCATCAAATGTTTCTTAGTTCATCACCCAGTTGAGAATTTGAGAAAAGTCATCCAAGGACTTTGTTTATTTGTTATGCTTGACTTCATGGCACCATTCAATGAATTCTCTGTTTCCGAAGGGCTCCTTTGCTGTGACCAGGGGAAGTTCAGGTCTGCGCGTGTGCAGAAACCTGATGTGACGTGCACTGACTGGTTCTTTCCGAGCAGATTTTCAGGAGGCCCTGTTGTAACAACTGTTCCCACCATTAGTCAGCCTGCAGGAGCACAGATGGGCTTGTATGTAATCCTGAAAGCTGGCTTCCTCTTCTCACCTACACTGCTCATGTTTCCCATAGCCTCTGCCTCCATGCAGGGGCACAAGCCAATGGCTGACCTCAGCATGTTGGGCTTGTGCTTGCACGAGGAGTTTGCACAGCTAGCACCTGTGCTCCAAAGTTCCTCCTCCCTCCTCGCATTCTTTCTTTCCAAAAGACATTTATACATACAGTAGAAAAGCACAGAAAGTAATAAAGGGAAACTCTTTTAAATCTTTGGTTGTATTTTTGTAATTTTTTTTTTGTCCTTCCCCTCCCCGTGATCCCCAGTGGCATATTTTTTCCTCAGGGTCTCTGCCACTTGTTTCAAGTCTGGCTCCTTAAAGGTCTTTTACTCTTTTCCAACTTCCCATTCTTTAACATTTGAATGACTCCATGCTCCCCCCGCCCCCAGTTGACTAAAATAAAGTACCTGGTGTCCTCATTTTTCAGCATATTCAAATGAAGAGAGTGAATGGGAGAATTTGTCAGCCTTCTCCTAAAGGGCAAGTCAAGGGCATGCTAAGGAAGACAAACGTCTTCTATTAGCCGCCCTTGTCTGTTTCCTTTGGCCTTCCTGTTCTGGGTGAACACTAAGTCTTGTAAAAGAGTTTTCACAACTTCTTACTTCTCATTGTCAGAAGGGCAACGTGGTTCCTTGTGCAGAAGTTCAAGAACAGTGTGAGGAGACTATTCACTTTCCCCTAACCCACTACCCACCTTCAGAATGTGTCCACAGCTGATTCTGAAGGTGGAAATTTCTGCTTTCCAGTTAGCTGTAATTAGCTGCCTTGAACACTCCCTTCCCCATTCCACACTGGCTACTACAACCTTATTTCTTGAAGAGCTGTGATCCTCATGTCTCTGGGTCATGCCAACTACCCTTAGTGCTTTTATGTAAACACTTGCATTGCCTTGAATTTTCTTCAATAAGTGTTGAATTTGAGCATTTCATGATTACGGGGCTCTTTTTGTTTTTAATGCAGAGTTCTCCTCTTAAAAACAAAAACCTAACAACATTTTTGATACTACAAGTTGTCACTGTATTAATTGAATACAACATGTTGTCATGGTGGGTGTACATATTTTATCAAGCTAACGAATGGATCCATGGCCTCCTGTCCATTCCTGCTCCCCATAATTGGAACATTTCAAGCTTGTACTTTTTCAGTTTTGAAATCTAAACCCTTTACTTCCATTCTTTCTGAGCTACCTGCTCATCTTCCCTCATCCTTGATTTTGGTCTTCTAGTCTACAGAACTGTGGAAAAGTAAATTGCTGTTTACCTCACAATCTGTGGTACTGCTATTACAGTCTGAACTAATACTGGTTGATGACCTTTTCAGGAAATGATTGGGATAACAAGAATTTTAGATTTGTATGTTTGCCCATTCAGAATCAATTATCACTATCTACTCCCTTCCTAATAAGTGACAATATAAAATTAATAGTATTTCCAAAAACATCTAGAAAAATATTACTTGTATATGTTTTTTAAAATATCTTCATGTTTTTCTAGAGTTTAAAAATGTTTTTCTTTATTTTTGAGAATTTGGACACATACCCAATCATGTTTATCTCCTCTTCATCTCCCCCTCCAGGTTCTCCATGGTCCCCCAACATCATCCCTTCTCAAATTCATGTCTTTTTGATTTTGAATATCCACCCAGTCCAGTCAGTGGTACCCATGAATCATTTTTATTCAGCTTTGAAATAAAGTTATATGTGTACCATTATGTTCTATTTTTTTCAGAGAGAAGTCGGAGTGGGTGGTAAAACTGAAATCCATCCTTAGCAAGCAGAAGTCACACAGTGGCTATGAATATGTTTCCTCTTAGCTCTGAATAAAACAAAATTAAGTCTGACTTGGGGATTAGGTAAATGAATGCTTTTTATAGCTTTGATGTTCTTACTAGGAACTATTCCTCCCCTAAAATCAAGCTCCTTCTCTTAGGTAATGATGTGGCCATACTTTTGATAAAAGTGTTTGCACATTAGAGTGGATAATTTGTTTCCATGTGTCTAATTATCAGGAATGGTCAAAATAATTTTTAATCTAAGGATGGTACAAGATGAACTGCAGAATACTGACACAGCATTTGGACTCAGGAAATGCTCATTGAGTGGGCATATAATAATGATGGTTTAAAACACGCAGAAATAGAGTAAGATCAAAAAAAGTAATTAATAGCAGTAAATATGTATGATTCTGGCTGATTGGCTTCAAGTTTAACATTCTTTTATAAACTAGCTATAAATGATAGCAGATCTGTTTCTCCAGACTGATCGCTCCAAACCCATACAAGAAAGTGTATCTAAAAGGTGTATTAAAGATGGAAAACCAGGGGTAAGAGCTGCCAAAGCTGGCCAAGGGGGTGGGAGTGGGGGCCAGCAAGGCTGAACTTGCTGCTAGATTTCTAGTCTTAATTTATGCTCCACTGAGAGCTCCATAACATAACTTGTACCAGGAACTTTGTTCTGCCCGATGGCCAGGTTGCCAGGCATCCTGCATCTGCAGCTCTGAGTCAAGAACTCGGAGGTTGCTGGAGGGTACACAGCCTTCCAGCACTTCCTCCTGTCTCTCCCCTTCAGTGAAGTGTGTCTAGTGGGTCAAAGGTAGTCAAGGATCACAAATGCCTGTTTTGAGAGCAAAGGAGAAAGTGGTCGGTGGTGTCGAGCTAGAAGAGGGGCTGGGCAGGGAGCCAGCTGAGCAGCGACAGAAGCTAAATATCCTGAAGAGATGAAAAACAACGTGGGACTACTTGAGTTTTCCCAGAGTGCTTTGTGCTTGCCTTAGTGCTGAGGCTGAGCCACCGCTGAATCAAAAGGAAAGCTTACTTTTACTTACTCTTCTTCAGGAGAACCTTAGGGCTGATATATTGATTGACTCTAAGTGTTCTCCTCAGGAAAATTCATTAAATTTCGTCGTCCCCATTAGTCCCTAAGCCGTCTGGCACAACTTAGCATTTGGAAAAGACTCAGTTTGATTCCTCTGTCTTGCCAGAAAACTCAAAATGATCTTAAGAAGCAAGGCATGTCAAAGGGAAAAGAAGCATTTTATGTTTGTGTACATATACATACATGTATGTATATATACATATAATATGTATATTATATAAGCACATATATATGTCAACTTAAATAGATTGACTCCCCACACAGTCAAAATGTCATATAAGATAAAAAGTGCCTCAGAATCCTACCATGGCTGAAACTCAGACTCAGTCAGATGAAATAAAACCTTTAGTGCTGAAATATGTGTAGTGTCTATTTTTAAACAAGTTGCTGAAGGTGAAAATTCAGGTAGATTTTACCAAGTGGCTGCAAAGGTAAGGCGAGGCTGAAAGCCATTCATGAATTCAGAGATCACCGGCCCTGCCCTGATTCTGTAACTAGAGAGAAAGGGAAGTGTATTTGGTTTCCAGCCCAGAAGTATCATGCACAGGGGTTGAATTATAATTTCTGGAATTAAGCCAGCCATGCTCAGAATGTGGCTCTGATGCTGCCTGGCCTCCAGGGCTCAGCGTAGAAATGGTTGCTTTAATCTCCAAGGCTATGTGTGCTGCTGATGCGTGGAAACATCCAAAGCCCACTTTTTCAGACTATTGGTGCTCAGTCCCCTCAGTGCTGTGAGGACTCTGGGGCAATTCTGTCATAAATGGATAAAGGTAGCCCATCCAAGTGTCTGGATGTCCTACCCAGCCCTGCTTAACTAGGCTTCTCTGTGGGCAGCCGTTGTCGCCATTCAAGATCTAGGGCAGAAGTTCTTAAACCTTGGGTTGTATTTGAATTACCCTAAGGCTTATTTAAAAAGATTGTTGGTTCTACCCTGCAGCTTCTAATACAGTAGATTTAGTGGAGGACAAAGACTTTGTATTTTGTACATGTTCTCAAGGGGTGTTGGTGTCTTGGATTGAGGGACCACATTCTCAGAACCCTGATCTTGAGACAAGAAGGAACTTAGATAGTACAAATGACCTGTGACAAGTTGTATGCTCAGTTATATTAAGGTAAGATTGAACAACAGAATCGGCTTCCATGACCAGATAAATGTTGCTGACCATCATGAAATAGGTGTAGACCAGAGATTGCATTTTAGATGCCTCAAAAGGACAGTTTAGCTACCACTGAAATCATCTTGACTTTACAAGTGGAAGCCGCTTGTTTCCTTGATAAGTCTACAGCATCTCATCTTTCTTTCAAAAAGACCTTTTGTGGACATTGGATTCTGTGCTTACTCAAAATATTCATGGAAATAGTTTCGAGCACTCAAGAAACCATTTGAAAATGATGGATGCCATTATCCCTGAATCTGATTAGCATGAAATGAGTAAATTGTCCCAGCAAGGAAATAACAGAAGATTGTGTGAGTGCAATCTTTATTGACATTTATATTATTATTATTTGAGTCCTTAACAAATATGGCACCATTCACCCCTTCTCCCTGCACCAAATCAAATATGGGACATTCTTCTATGAGCTACCTAGTAATAAGAACTAATAATTCAAACATGTTCATAAGACCTCATATGTTCCTAAAATGCATCATCTTTAAGATAGATAAAGCTCTGTTACATTGATTATACACCTTTTCCTCCGTTTTTTTTAAATAATGTCAGCTAAATTAGATAAAATGAAGTCATTACTCTCATTTGAAATGTTACCTGGAAGTATTAGCTCTTTCCTGCTTCATAACAAATTATCACACATTCAGTGACAAATGTTTCTCTTACAGCATCAGTCAACCAGGATCATGCTTATTTAGGGACTTGCCAGGGTGCAAGGAAACTTTCTTCAGCGTGGTTGCCGCACATTTAGCTCGAGTTTTGCTATCCTGGCCAGGTAGTTGCCAACATTTTTCTACTGAGTTCCCTGTATTCTAGAGCAGTGGTTCTCAACCTTCCTAATGTGCAACCCTTTAATATATTTTCTCATGTTGGAGTGACCTGCAACCATAAAGTTATCTAGTTGCTACTTCATAACTTTAATTTTGTTACTGTTATGAATTGTAATGGGAATATGTAAATACAGGATATCTGATCTGTGACCCCTATGGGAGTTGGACCCACAAGTTCAGAATCTTTTACTTAAATAGTATACAACCTAGGCTTCAGACCAGACAGAACCTTTGTTCCTATCCGGCTCTTGCTTCTAGGTCTCCTGAAAAGTCACCTCAGTATCACTTTTGGTTAAATCATCAGATGGAAAGTTTTCATAAAAGCTGCAAAATCATCTTACCTCCGTCGTCTCTCCCCTGCATAATCACGAGCCTGCCAGCCTACCACCTCTGCCATATTGTCCTGCTTAGAGGCCAGTGTGCTTCTGTCTGTGCGTGAACAGACATGATTATAGAAAAGCACAGGTGCCACAGGGCCGCCTTAGCATTTCCTCACTACCACAGGTAGGAAAAGTGTTGGAGTCGGTGATGAAATTGCCTGGCTGGTCAATAGTAGTGGCGAATTTGGTAGATCTCTCGTCTGCCACAGGGAGAATTAGATCCAGGTGCTGGTGTTGTCGCACTGCTTAATGAGGTGACACGTGCAGATCACGTCCCACATTTCTTGGCAGGTCTTTGGTCTCTGTTTGTAATAGTTTTAATTACTATTACTGTTGGTAGTGCTAATTACATTCTTTCTGTTCATTTTCGCCCCCTTGAGTGATGGTGAAACTTTAATCCCATCACAATAAACTTGCATTTCTGTCTCACTGATTCGGTCTTTCAACAATATTTAGCAATGCCAGCTTCCTCCTGGCAGATGGACTTTTCCTTAACACTGGTTATATGACGGTGGTCTGCTGTTCATCTGACTCCTCACTTATCCCTTTCTGCCCACTTCAGATAACTAATCAATGTGAAAAACAAGCCGTTTTAGAACTCCAAAGGAGAGTCTCCTCTTTCTGTCCCTGGGTCGTGTGTCAGTGGACAAGGCACAAGCAACTGTCGATCACAACCACTCCATAAGAAAGTAGTTACATGTTTACTAAAACAGTATAGACTACTTCTTGTAATTGGTCCTACCAAAGTGAAGTTTAACAATGATTTACACAGTATTTACATTTCCTCAGGCATTGTAAATAATGCAGAGAAGAAAGTATCAGAGAGGGTGTGCTTAGGCTACATGCCAATCACTGTAGAGTTTTTTATGTAAAAGATAAGAGCATCTGTGGATAGTGGTGCCCATGGAGGTCCTGCCACCAATCTGCTACAAATATTGAGAAACTGTGTATTTTGAGACAGAAGTTATATCTCCCAATGATGATCTGGAACCCCTTGCTCAAAACTGGACAGAGGCTTTAAATGCATTTAGAACGCCGGCACGGGCCCTTATTCTTGCCACAGTGTCTTATGAAGCAGGAAGATAAGCATGCTACCTGCTGCAACCTGCTAAACTCTGTGACCCATTCCTTCTCCAGTGCGCTTGCATGGCTGGTTTTCCTATCATTCCCCTGGGTGTTCATACCAACAGGCTCCTTTTGTCTCCTTCATGAATTTACCATGTCACTGTTCTCTCAGGGAAACATCTATGTCTGGGCTAATGCTTTATGCTTTTCTTTCTCCACTCTGTGAATTCGTTCTTGTTCTGAATGAATGTTTGTTGAAGACACATACAGACTGAAATCTACGTGCCAAAAGAGTGTCAACACTGTGTTTCTTTTGCTCAAAAACACATCTTTGGTATTGAATATTTGCTAAATTGCACACACTAAGTGAAAATGCATTAAACAAAGAATGAGGTAGTACATTTTCTATAGATTCCACCTTAGCAAGGGTGTTGTATCATTACTTCTTAGAGATTACCTCCATTTCTCTGGGCTTTGCTTTCTTTGCTTATTAGCCTCTATTTTATCCTTGCAACATCTCCCATTCCAAGTGAAACAAGAAGGCTATAAAATCTGCACCAGCCCCCTTATCATTATACATTGCATAAAAGATGCTGCCTGGCTTGTTGAGGTGGTATCTCCTCTTTACCTATCTTAGCTTTTGAAAGAATATATGAGCTCTAGTCCTTGGCGGATGCCCTTTCTCTAAAGGAGAAGTAATAGCTAAGGAAATAAAAGAGAGAAGAAAATGCACATAACATTAAATTCCACATTTTTCTGTCATATTGGCTCTATTCCTGGCTGTATCATTGAGATGGAATTTGGAAGTAAGGCAGGAATAACATTTAGACTTCAGTATCGAGTAAGTGACATATAGTGCTTGGGATATATATATATATATA
>LOEQ01005354.1:27579-48883 GCA_001685075.1 Bramus lutescens
TATATATATATGGAGAAAAATGGCATAATGCCTTTGTCAAGATATTCACAACAAAACCCAGACATTCCATGTTAATATACAGTTATAATATAACCTGTAACACAAGAATAATCTTATATTTTTTCACTTATTTTACATTTAATTTTGGCGCATGAAGGTGAAACCAATTTTCTTTCTCAATAGCTTCTCTTGCTGTTTCAGGTTTTCATGAAATATCTTTAATCTTCAGAAGTTGTTTATTATTCTTACATTGTCCCAGGTTTTTTATATGCTTCATTATCTACAGAGTTTGAATTGGCATGAAAAGGCTCATGTCCTCCATGAGCTCTTGGCCCCGAGTTAGAGGTGCTGTTTTGAGAGGCTGTGTGGAGGTAAAGCTTTGAAGAATGAAGTGCATCACCAGGGTGGACTTTTGAGAATTTGATAGTATTCCCCACTTCTAATTCCTCATCTGCTTCGTGCTTGTTGCTAAGGTTGTGCTCTCTAAGCTTCCTTCTGCTGCCGGTGCCTGCCACGTTTTGCTGTGCCCTTTGCCATGATGGACTCATCTCTCTGAAACCATCTGTCAAAATAAATCTATTCTCCCTTAAGTTGCCTTTGGTTATAGTATTTCTTCACAGCCACAGAAAAGTGACTAATATGTCAACTCCAGTGATTCTACTGGAACATTGTCCTTTTTGTTTCAAATGGGAAGTGTTGACAGCCTTATATGTTTGCGGTTACCCTTGTTTGCTTAGTAGAGATCTCAGTTTAATATCTCAGATTTAGCTGCAGCCCAACAAATAAGATGTTGCTAGTGGCTGCCTCTCTGTTTGCCACATGGGTTACCTGGTACACACAAACATCTGCAATAATCTGCCTAACTTTGTGTTGGTTACAAGTGAGAGTTCCAAGACATGGCTTCCATTTTCTGCCCACTAGGTTTATGAATCTTGCATTGTATTCAACCCAGTGTGTCTAAATAAAGATGAGATAGTAGTCACGTTTGTTCAGGAATGGTGCATCTCATTCCCATTGGTCTTTCTTACATCTCTGATTATAAAACAAGAGAAAAATTATGCCTACAGAGTGAGTAAAACAAGAGGCCAGATGGGAGAGATAGCACTGGGATTTTTGAGACTTATACTAACATGATCAGGACACCCTCTTATAAACAGAATAGAGTTAAAGAACAAAGAGTCAGGTCTATGTTCATGCTCCTCCATAGTTCAAACCCCTCTTTGTAAGATCCCCAAAATATTCTCCAAATGTGAATTTTTAAGATGTCTTTGGCAGCCAATGTATTAAAACTCATACTAGTTTTGGTAAATCAAGGTTGAACAGCTTAATGAATATACCACATGTGGAGGTACACATAATCACACTACACACCCAACCATTAGTATCTTCTCTGTGAAATGTTTATAGCTGTAATTGCTGTTCTGATTATGGATTGTGTGAACTTGAAGCATGCTATTATATTGGGTGACTAATGGAATTTAGCAACAATGCATAGACATTGGTATTCTGCAAAGAGTTGCATTTTAAATTGGAGTCTTTCCTGAATTTGCAGTGGATTTCATGGCTCATCTCCTTCACAGTAGGTTTGTGGCTGATGGGCTGGCTGAAATCTTCCTGCTGAATATAAACATCTGAGACCATCCAGTCTTCCCTTAGCTGGCAGGTATTACTTTTCTCATCATGCATTCAAAACAAAAATCTGCAGCAGTATTCCCCCAAACATTTGATTGCTGCTGATTCACTTTTATCCATACTTATACAGGGGGAAAACACAACATTTTAGTGCATTTGCTGGGGGTCTTAGGAATGTGGTTCAGTCTTTAAGATGTCATTGTGGGCCTAAAACAGATGTCTATTGCTGCATTCTCCCTTTGCATACCTAAGAAAGCTGGATGGCCTTAGAATTTAAAAAAAATCTGTTTCACTGCTGCAAATGTTTTAATGAATGCTTAAATTTCTGAACTTTAGTAAAGGATATAATTTATTATAAAAGAACTTTCAAAACTAGGAGTTTATGGTGTTTTCTCTCAGTTACATCAAATCTAAGCCTAGATTATTCACTATTAGATATAATTTTATATTCAATAGGTATTATTGACAGCTTCCTATAGAAGAGTGAGTCAGAGATTCTTCATATAATTTAGAACTATTATGTACCTCTCATCCATCTTGCTCACCCAGAAGCCTTACATTAGCTTGTAGTTGGCATTTTTTAGGCCACCAACTAGCTCCCAAATAAAGACACAGAGACTTATTATTAAATATGAATGATTGGGCTTAGCTTATGTTTGCCTCACTATCACTTTTAACTTAATTTAGCCTGTTTCTATCCATCTATGTTATGCTTCGGGGCTTTTCACCTTTCCTTCATCCTGTATCTTCTACTTTCCTGTTTCCTCTGTGTCTATCTGGCTGGCTCCTGGTGTCTCATTGGCATCTCTTTTTCTTTCCTCCTGGAGACAAAATTCCTCCTCCTACTTTTTCTCCCTGCCCAGAAATTCCACCTCCCTCAGAATTGGCCATTCAATTTTGCATTAGACCTATCGGGTAGGTGCCTTAGGCAGGCAAGGTAAAATGGCAACACATCTTTAAATAATTAAACAGATGCAACACATCTTTACACAGTTAAACAAATGTTCCACAACATAAACAAATGTGGCACATCTTTGCATAGTTTGACAAATATTTCGCAACAGTAGCGTCTGTGGGTGTGTGTTTATTAGCACATCTCAAAGTGCATCTCAAAGTGTCCGTTTTTTGATCAGCAGCATCAGCACCAGTTAGGAGTTAGAGATCAGATTCTCAAGCTTTATGTCTTGAAGCCTTCCAAATTACTCGGATTAAGGCACCCTTCTGAAAGCCACTGGCATTTGAGGCATTGCCACTATTTAATAGGTGATATGGGTTATATTCAGCAAATTCTGCAAAGCTAGAAGGTACTACCTCTCCAGTGAACTAAGAAAGGCCCACTTCAGTGCTTTATAATGCAATGTGTTGTTAAAACTTTTAACACGAGAAAATTCATCTAGAAAGTGTTTTAATGACAGAAGCAACATTTCCATGGTCCCCTACCTTTGGTTCCTCCCTTTTTTCATCATAGAGGAGAAAAGGAGACAATGAAACCCCAGAGAAATGGCTTTTGCATTCTAATGGAAGTTGGGTCTGCTATTTTAATCATGCCTTTCCAGCTGAGAGGGCCCCTGAACAGCACTTCCACCTGGGTCCTTCCCATGCCACATTACCCACCCCATGGCACCCTGGATGCTTTTCCTGAACACACAATTTTACACACCAGTAGAGGCTTCTTAGCCCTGGGGTGTCAGAATGAATCCCTAGGGTAGCTGGCATTAACTCTGGCTCCACGACTTGGGTAATGACGGCTTTCTCCAGAGCTGGCAGTAAAGAACAATCTTCATTATCATCAGTAGAAAAGTAATGGTGCTTACTAAGTTCTTTGTGAACTCAGTTTGGGTTCTTTGTGTGTAAACCAACCAGCAATGTTTCAGTCCATTTGGCCCAGCTGAGATGAAAACCTTTGAATAGAGAAAGTTACTTTCAAATTTGATAAGTATAAAACGTGTGTAGAATGTTTTTAACCGACCTTTGTGGGACCATCATTCAACCATGGACTAGCATGTATGTGCCTCTCCTTATCTGTTGTGTGACTGTTTTGTGCTCCATCATACCTGCTTGCACGCATTCCCTCTGGCTTGTTCCTCCTCTCTATACAGCCAGAAATTCCACCTCAGTCTTGTGAATTAGCCTTCCATAGCCAGTGTCTACAGGTGTTTTGAAGTATCTCCTTTAAAGGAGAGTGATTGGCTTATTTGTGAGTGCCTCAGAATGGACAATCTACTTTTGCATTTTGTGATTTAATCCTTGCTAATAGTTTATGCTCTGCAGGCATTCAATAAAGAGTGTTCAGATGAATAGATGCATGGCATTTGCTCTTGGACAGATTTCCCCAGTCAACAACTCTCGAATATGAAGGTTTGTATCCCAGGGAGGAACTCAGACCCCCTGAGACTGCTGCCGCTTTCTCCCTCTCCTTATGTTTCAGTCTGTTTCTGAATCCTCCCATGATAAACCTTCGCTCTGTAGCCTATCTCTCAGATCTCCACACTGTTTGTGTCCTGAAATTCAACTCCCCCAGGCTCTATTGGAAGCCCAGTGCTCTCTCCTGCAAAGTGATTGTTGGTACGGAAGGGAATAAACTGGGCTTGGGCGCACCTCTGTCTAATTTGGTTGTGCAATATTTCTCGGACAAATCCGTGATGCAGGTGTCTAAACTGGACATTGAAAGTCAGGTTGATAGCTCACTTTCCTGGTGCTTGTAATGCACTTTCAATGCTGTGGAATCTTTGTACACACATTGAAGGGGACTTTGGAGAAAAATCTATGTTACCATGTCCTGCAAGCTCCTTTTGCCTGGTTTCACATGTCACTCTATGTAGTATGGGAAGATTTTCACAGGTGTGAAAGAATTGGGTCAAGAAATCCATCAAGATGGGGAAAGGAAACGTCCAAGATGGAATGAGCGTGAGAAGAAACTCTTCCATCCAATCTTCATTCCATCTCTCAGAGAGGTGGTCAAAGCAGAGTGTTTCCTTCAACCTGATAGGGATGTGTGTGCAGTAGAGAGATTCGATATCCAAATAGATTCTCTAAGAAAGCGATCAAACTGTTTTGGACCAGACATTTGGAATAGGAAAATATCTGTCAGAAAAACTTCCTTGAGATTATTAGTATTCTTGAGCATCTTATACAAATTATCTAGAGAGTGTGTTGTCAGATGAATCATGGTACAGTGCCTTTTCTGGGAGGAGGGGCCTAGATGCCTGCCTGCATCCTGTTGACTCTTGACCAGGAGACATTTGTTGGATATTTGCAGCCCCTGTAAGGAAGTACTATTCATTATAATTCTATGCTCTTTGGCTGGTGCATAAATGCTACAGACCTTATGAGCACTATCGATCAGTAGACTCTCAAGGTTTCCAACCCTCTGGTGTTGTCTTCCATGGCTTATCTTCACATAGCCAACACTCAATCCTATGGGACACTGAAGTCTCCTATGCAGATCTCTTGTTCCACTGCCACCACACATGCATCTTTGCTATTCATTGCTCCTGAATTTTTCTTTATCTTCCTCCCTCCTACTTTCTCTCTATATGCATGGACTGCGTCTCTAAGTATGTGAAGACAATGAATATCTTAGATGTGTCTCCAACCCCTGGATTCATTCTTATCTGGAATATTTCTCCCCCTGCACTCGCCAACTGTGAGGAACCTATTTTCACCTTCCCCAAAGTCAATGATCCCTCCATGTGTACTTAGGGGAACAATTCTCTTTCCTCACTTCTCACAGCAGTTAACTTTAAAACTGGCATTAACATACTCTTCCTTTCTTATATGCATGCTTTTCTTTATATTCTTTCCCCTGCTTGATGGCACTCTAGAAAAGCAATCATTGAAGGCGTAAGTCATAAACAATCCCACACCAGTTGGGAATTAAAGGGGTATTTATTTTAAGGGTAAAACTTACAAAACACCAACAGNCTGGTATCTCAGCGGCTATTGGCTGAAGGAGCGGAAGGAGCTCCCGCAACAAATCATCATGCATGTTTCTTGTGTCCCAGAGTAACTTACATATTATAGTTGTTCGAATAATGAATAAGTTTGTTAATGAATATGTAAAATGATAGTGGTGTGAGATTTGTGGTCAAAAGGCTTGGAACAGAATTTGGGGTGCATGTGTATCCATATAGATGGGTTGGTGGGTGAGTGAGCTGGGGGGCAACTCCTCCTTCTGGCCTCTCTAATCTTATCTCCTTGATGTCTCCCACACTCCAATTACATTCAGTGACTCCAGGATTACTTTTCAACAGCAGAACCAAGAGACTGGGTTTCTCTTGATTTAGCAGTGGCTTAGAGTGGCAGTTCTCAACCTGTGGGTTGTCACCCCCATAGGGATCACACATCAGATAACTTACATATCAGATATTTACATTATGATTCATAACCGTTGCAAAAATTACAGTTATGAAGTAAGCAACAAAGTAAAATTTTGGTTGGAAGTCACCACAACATGTGGAACTATATTAAAGAGTCACAGTATTAGAAAAGTTGAGAACGCTGACATAGTGGATGCAGATTAAAGGATGCGAACTATGTACTTTTTTTGTTTATAAGGTGCTTTAGCAAATATATTAGAATATGTATTAAATTGAGCAGATAGCAGTTGATGATCTTTTCTTCCTGATCCAATTAGATGTAATATGGAGGGGTGGCCTATTGCAGATGCATTCTCAGGCAAATCTCCAGATGATAGTATCCTTTGAAGTAATTTCAGTGGCATCAGACAAAGAGAAACGATCTGTGTGGTGGCTTAACAGTTTCCCATTTTGCCTTCCAGGAGACGGAGCTGTTGGACCTCAGCCTTGTCAAGGATGCCAGGTGTGGGAAACATGCCAAAGCTCCCAAGGTAGGAAGCACGGAGCCTGTGCCAATACCAGCTGCTACTTTGATTCTTTATCTGTGTCAAGATATCAATTAATTGCCCCAGTTAAAAGTTTCTGTGTTGTAGATGATGTAAAGCCCAACAGCCAGTGTGCCCGGCTCGCTTGAACTTTCATTACAAGAAGGAAGCAATGGGTGGGCAGATGGGCGGTAGTAATGCAGGTGTTTGCTTATTGCTCTGTTATTTTACTTTCGTCTGAAGAACAAAAAAAGAAGATACAGGGAATGCCAAAGATGTTACAGATTGAGCGTCTATAATGGGAAATTTGAATATACTAGAAATTCTGAGTGGGAAATTCTATTCCCATCAATGCTATCCCTTGGTCACTAAAAATATTGTACAAAGTTACTGTCAGTAATGTACATGAAGTGTGTATTAATTTTATGCCTAAATCAGGGTCATATTAACAAGACAGCTGAGTATATATACGCCAATGTTTCGAAGTTTTAAAATCGGAAGAGTCTTATCTCAAGTACATTGAGTAAGGTATACTAAACTTCTGTTGGTTAATTTGAAATGCCCAAGATATTTTTGATACCACTTGCAAAATATCACTGACCTCAGAAGCATTAGTAAACATGTATTTCTTCACTTGTGTTTAGGATAATTCACATTCATCATAGCAAACAGATAGGATATGAAGCTAAAATGCTGCGCAATCAAAACAATCACATTCATAAAGCCAAACGTTAATTCTGCACATTCGTACGATGGACACATTGGAATATGTCTAGCAAGAGTTCGTCTTTGCAGCGTATTTTCTGAAGATAATATTCAAATTCTGGATGAAGAAAATGTGTTCTTTAGCATATCTAGGTTGGTAGAGTGTATTTTATCAACACTGAAAGCTCGTTGTTATTGGATTTAATATTTAATGCATTAGATTTATTTCTGGCAGAGACAGTATCAGCAAAGAGAAGGGATGATGCCATGAGGAGCTTACACTAGTGATTTTCTGTTTTTAGTGTCTTCCCACCACTGTTGCTTTTGCATCTAAAAGTCAGAATAGTTTCGTTAACGTTCGGAATGATCTGTTACTTTGGAGGTGCAGAGAAAAAGTCACCCGCAAGCGTTTTCCCTCACAGACATCCTGCAGCCGTAGGTTGGTGCTAACAAGTCTGGCGTGGAGCAAATACCAGCTGCTGGGGTTAGCTGAATGGGTTAAAGTGGTTGACTAGAAAATGTGAAAAATCATGTTTAGAAAGAAAAACAATCAGGAATGTCTGTAAGAAGGCGTCTAAACATATTTCATGTGGAACCAGCTAACCATTTAGATATCTGTTCTTGCGCAGGGAATTTCAGTGGCTTGGTCTTTGCTCTTTATGGCAAGCATCTTGGAACTAATCATTTGTTGATCATACGGAATTATTCCCAGTTTGAGGTTGGCAAAGAACTCTTCCTCTCTTCAAACGTTGTTTCACTCAGGTTTCACATAAACCTGTTAGCTCTGTGCATCATATCAATAACTTAGCAGTGAAACTTGCCTTTTAACCCAGGGTTATTGGCCTCACCTGGTTTCAATACTAGCTGAGAACAGTTGCACACTCTGCCCCACCCGACTGCTTCTCACCAGCTCCCGACTGGTTCTCCAGCATTGGAGCCAAAGCCATGCCCACTGCCTCTTGGAAAGCGGCAAGGGGGACCTGGTCTTTTTCACTAGCTTATCAGCGAGTGCTGGGTTTATGGATGCGGTTTGATAAATGTCTATTGAATGCTGATAAATGATGGATGATACAAGTGGCATCTGCACTGTGCTCTGCTGGCAAACTACGATTAGATCTCCAAGTGCCTCCCTTGAGGAAGTGCTCTTGAGAGACAGAATACTCAGCTTGTCTGTTTCCCCTAACACTTTCCTGGAGAGAAGGGCTGCTTTCTCTGTGGGCCTTTCTTGTTCCTTGCTGTTTCTTTGAGCCTTACTCTGCACTCATCTTTACAAAGACAGTTCTGTTCTGTTTACCTGGATGACCTTGCTGAGACCTACTTACTCCTCATAGGCTGTTAATAGGTGCTTAATAGGAGTGCTGTGGGGAGGCAATGAGATAATTCATTAACAAACCATTTGCGCAGGAGATCTTGAATTTAACTCCTCTTGAAATTATCTGGGAAATTTATATAAAAAACATGTTGCCTGTTTCTTGCTCCCCACAAAGTCTGGTTCCCTGCGAATCTAATGGCTATGGATGATGTGTGGCTTCAGGGTGTTGAAACACAAAGTTGCAGCAGAATATGGGTATCACAGCTCTAATGCACTGATGATGCTGCCATCTTTAAAAAAAAAATTTGGTGGCACTGAAGACAGAATCAAGGACCTTGTACGTGCTTGTCAAGCTCTATGTTGAGTCGTTCCCCAACCCTTCCTTCCAACATTTTTAAAAAAAATATTATTTTAAAATTTCAGATCTGATTTCCAGGAAGTTAATTTTCATCTCATTTTCCTAAATTGGAAAAGTTTAAATGTCAAGAGTGATCGGAATAGGAGTCTTCTCAAAAGAGCTCCGTGGGTCCTCAGGCGGTGTGGGCAAATGTGTCGATGCGAAGATTCCTGAATTTGACAAAGATGACCTCAGCTCAACCTAGATAAATACAAATATAACTTATTTAAAATGTGTGGAGTCTTTGTCTGATTCTGCCACTCAGTTTATGGCATCAAGGGCCAGGTAACTGTCTTTCTCACTAACCTGCTGAGCCTGGCTTCTAGCTCCATCTCCTTCATCAGGTCTCCAATCCAGTGATGCCCTCAACAGCTTTTGGCTGACAGCAGGGCAAGGAGGTATATATTGATGGAGAAGAGTTGTTCTCTAGAGCCTTCCAGAGTGAGTTCAATAGGACATCTTGTTGAATAAGGTATGTTGCCTGAGGTGGATGGTTGTTTTATTTGTTAGGGACCACTAAGAATGCTGGGATGAAGGCCAGATGTGGTGGCAGATATCTTTAATCCCAACATTCAACAGGAGAGGCAGATGGATCAGATCTCTGAGTTCCAGGCCAGCCTGGTTTACAGAGTTCCAGGATAGCCAGAGCTATGTAGTAAGATACTTTTTCAATATAATATTAAGAAAATGAAGAAGAAGGAGAAGAAAAAGAGGAGGAGGAAGAAAAGGAAGAATATGAATGCTGGCATAAAGTTTTCAGAACTTTAAACAAGAAATTCAAAATAAAAAGTAGGAAAAAGTGTAGTGACAGGTTTAAAAAGTAGAACGATATTTTAGTGGCGACTTCTGCAATAAGGCTAGCATTTGGGAGACTGAGGTGGGGATCACAAGCCTGAGCCTACACTGGGCAGCACAGCAACATGACCCTGTGTTAAAAACCAAAGCAAAAACTAAAGCTGCCAACTCAGGAAAGACAGCAAAGTAAAAGGAAAACAGATTGAGCTTAAGACTTTCAGTAGACACTTCTAGATCAGAATCAAAGCACCTGTGGAGTCGATGTTTATCAGACCCTGAGGCGCCCCGCAGATGTTTATCTACGTGTTTGTATTGCTTTTGTTCTTCGCAGCATCTTGTCACATAAAAATTCAACACTGGGCTGAGAATGAACTGCTTCTGTCCCTGCTGTGATTTGAAATGACATTTGTGGGAAATGGAGAAAGCGATGTGATACCCTGCTAATGAGCTTAAGTGTAGACTCCCCGCACAGCACATAGGGCGACAGCTGTTCTTCTGTGTACGGCTTTTGTTCAAGTCACTGGTTTTGGGATTTCCCATTGGAGTGACTTTGGGAGACTTTATAATCTAATGCAAAGGAGCAGAAGGCACTTTACTTACATCTTTAGCTCCAAAAGGCGTTGCTCTCTCCTCCCCTTGCTTTTTTCCTTCACCCCACCACCCATTTCTGAAGCTCACTTATAAGCAAGGCGCTGCGGCAGCTACTTCTGGTTTACGCTGTTTATATCCACTTCGTGGGTTGATTTCAAAAGAATCTCTGTTCTCAGACAGTGCCACTGTGGTGTCGGATCTATTGGCAGGTTCTTGACCCAGCAGATTAATTCAGTGCCTTGTGTCCAGCATTAATTGAAATGGACTCCACTAGAATTAAAAACATTTTGTACAGGGTGACTTCTTTCATGCAGTGTTTTTGTGTACATTAAATACATTTTCTGGGTCATGCAACAGAGTATATATTTTTTTTCTAGAAGGTCATGTGAGAAAGATTAAATGATGCTAATGCAAAAAGATGATATCACTGCTGTCACATTCTTTAGGATGTAGCAAGTGAGTAGATATGGAGATCAACTAGGGAAGAGCCCCTGTCAGCTCTTGTGGCAGCTGTACCACTGATGAGCTTACAGCAGGGGTGTCTTCCTTGCTCTGGGCTTCACTTTTCCTCATCTGCAATGGGTATGTGGTGGAGGTCTTATTTCTGATAGCTTTGATTCCGAATTTTAAATGAGGTAATTAATCATATTCAGATAGTCAGATGTTCATTCCATAGTGTCAACCCTGGAGCTGGTGTCCAGCAAACTGATATAACCTAACTTGCCTTGGATATGACTAATCAGGTAAAAGTAAAGAAAGAAAAAAACACATCAAGTCCTAAGCTCATGGCTTACAGGATGCAAACTAGAGGAAAATAATATTTATGTTAAGTTTTTACACATGGCTTCTGGAAAATAATTCTAAATTCAATTTAGACTCAGCAGGAAACAATGTCAGAGTTACAAAGACCTCCCAACTTTACACTGTGCGCGGCCTCTAGGCTGTGTATAATCAGTTTTCAGTGACACACGCAGCAATATCTGTGGGAAACAGCGGTACGACTTTTTTTTTCTGAGCTTTTCCTTCAGTAAAGGCAACTGTTTCACATACTAGCCAGGCATCCAGATCCTTTGATTAGTAGAGAGCAGTTTATGTCAGATCTGTAATGCTGATTTCAACATGGATGCTTTTTAAATATTTGGGTCAATAAGTAACTTCTAAATTCACCTGAATCCCATAAGGCATAGTAGATTAAAATTAAATTTAAAAAAATTGATTAGCTTTTGCTTTTTTAATCTTTATGTAGTAAATGATGCTTGAATTTCAAACTGTAGGGTTTGGGGGGTTTGTGGCAGGCACGTACCTAGATTCTGGAGAAGAACACTGGAGAACAAACAGGGCAGACAGCTCAGGCTCATGTAACTTCTGTTTGGGGATGATATTGCTTGAAAACGGGGTCTTCCAGAAGAGACCTGCAGCCCCAGAGTTGTGTGTTGACTGACGTCCTGTAGGGAAGTCTTTCTACCCTGGTGGGTTTCATGGCACCAGCCTGATATCAATGAATGGAGAGCGGTGGTGTAAAGCTTGCCTGTAGCATGCCATGATCTCTAACCCTACAGAAACCTTCCAACAAGTCACAGAGCATAGGAGGAGATGACTGGTAAGTCCCCGTGAGAAGAGTAAGCTAGGAGAGGAAACAGTAGGCCGTGAGCTATGGGGAGTCCTTCTGTGGTACGAGGCTATTGTAGGGTAAGCTATCTTGATGGAGCTAGAATTTAAGGGGAGCCTGAATTAGGTGAATGACCACAGGCAGAGCATCCAGGCAGAGGGTCCCACAAAAGCAAAGGCTCCGAGTGGGGCGTGTACACATTGTGTTTGAACAACAGCAAGGAGGTCAGTTGAACTACAGTGGGTTTCAAGCCTGAGGCCATGCCAGTGACTTGAGATGCTTTCCTAGTACAGTAAAGAGACACAGAGACTTCTGAGCAGGGTAGAATCGGAGTCCCTGAAAGCCATACTGTGTTGAGAATGGACTTCAGAATGTGAAGGAAGAAGCAATGGAGAGTGACTGGCAGCTGCAGATAGCCTGGACCGTGATGTTGGTGACTTGTGGTCAGGGTGGTAGCTGCTGAAGGAGTGAAAAACATGGTAACATCTAAGCATGCATTGACAACGGGAACGCAGATTTATTAATGTGCTGGATTGAGGAAAGAGTTAAAAAAAAACAACTATAAGTATTTTGACCTGGGAAACTGGAATAGCTGATTAGCTATGTCGTGAGACAGGCAAAAAGAAAGGGATACATCTTAAAATGGAACAATTAGAGTTTGGATTTGAATAATTAAACAGTTGTGTTGTCTGTCAAACATCTAATATGAAGAAGACCCAAAAGGTCAGAGGAGATGTTGACCCTGGACATGGAACTTCAGGTGTTTAAAGCTTGGGTGGGGTGAGTTTATATAAAACAAGGACACTAAGACTGGGGATATGGCTCAGTAAGTGCTTGTCCTCCGAGCTTGGAATTTTAGTTTGGATGCCCACATCACTGTGAAAAGTCCCAGGCATCGTTGGGCGTGTCTGAAATCACAGAATTGGGAAGCAGAGAAATGTAGAGCCTGAGAACCCATCTGCTAACTACCCTAGCCAAAATGGCAAGCTGCTGGGCCTTATCTCAAGGCAATAAGGCAGGTAGCAGAGGAACAGACCCTGATATCCTTTTGCAACATCCACATGTTCACACCTGAGCATGTGTTCCTGCACACGGGCATATACTGTGCCCACATATGACACACAGTGCACAAATACACACACACGACACAGAATTCACAGATACACCTAAGAGAGAGTGGTGGGAGAGAGACAGAAGAAGATCTCAACTGCATCCTGATGTCCATGGGATGTAGATTTGATGACTTTGTGAAGAGACAGCAAAGAGCCTCCAAACAGTACTTCACCAAAGAGACGAAAGCAGAACCTCAGGCAAGCAGCCACTCTTTGCCCAGTGTCTCTGCGATGAATTGATAAATGAAAATGTAGCACACGCTTCAGTGTTGAGGTTTAGTTAGTCTTGAAGAGACTGAAATTATAGCATGTGCTACAATACAAGCAAACCTTGAAGATACCTTTCTAGGAAATTAATATATAAATATTATTATATAAATAATGTAAATGTAAGCAATATATAAATATATAAAAGGACAAATGAGGTGTGATTCCATTCAGATGCCAGGTATTCAGAGTACACATTCAGAGAGTAAAATGATAGATGGTCAGGGCTGTAAGGGAGAGGAAGTGAAGGCATTGTTACATAGTTCAGAGCACAGTTAGAGAAGATGAAAGGCTCTCATGGGTATACGATGATGATAGCGGTACCACAGTATGTGTTTTTAATGCTGCTGAACTTTTGTGAATTATGCTTTGTAGAAAGAGTTAAAAAAAACAACTAAAAATGATCATCAGTAAGGACAAAGGAAACAACAGAAAAGAATACCCACGTCTCTTAAAATGCATTTAGGAAAGAGAAGGCAGAGGGGAATGGAGGTGGGTCAAGCAGTATTTCTTCCTAACCTTCTGTTTTCCTACTGAAACTTTGTATTGTTCCCTATAACATAAACATGTCTTGCTTGTTTGCCTAAGGGACTGTTTGTTTAAGAGTTGTCAAATCCCAAATAGCTCATCATAGGATTTGGATGCTAACGCAGAAAGCTCATAATGAGCTGTTATTTGGGTGTTCTACAACAGCAGTTTCAATGAATCATCCATGAGGCTTGGAGTTGAAATGAGAACTTTATTCATTGCCCCTTTTGGTGATGATCAGCGAGTTTCCTGACTTGGTCCAGATTTATCACTGCATGAAGCTGCAGACAGAAAAATCTGATAAAGATACTTGTGGGCTAGAAAGAAAGAAAAGAATGCTTCATGCAACAAAATCAAGGGTTTCCGCATTTTCTCCCGACTGCTAATGAGATCAACCTCTGGCCCTTATTCTTGGCTTCCGCTGCTTCTTAATTCACCTCACATGTTGCCAGAGCTGTTTCGGAATCGCTTTTGCCATTCTGTTTCCATAAATGTGTTTATGTTTTTGACTAAACGGAAGCAAAATAGAGCTAAAATTTCTCAGAACTTGTGTGAGTCTGTGTCTCTCTCTGTGTGTTTTTGACAGCTATTCACATTTATCTTTAAATGTAAATTATATGGCACAGTTCCTTTTTATGTTCATTAAATTCCATATATGCCAGTAGTTTCCTTGGAAACAGAAACCTTTATATAACTTTGTAACAGAAACATTAGGATGCTGGGATTGGGCAGAGTGGGTGCCTATTTGTACTTGAAATTCTTTACCTGTTCCTTACCCTCAAGGACAGTCAATAGTGGACAAGGAAAAACACTGAAAGTGACCATTAAGGCACAGGGCATCCTCTCTAATGGCTGGAAGCTTTTACTTTCTCTAAAGCTTTTTTTTTCAAATGTGCTGTCTCTCCTGGGATCTTAGACAAATCCCCTTATTCGAAGAGGTGTTAGTAAGACTCTTATCAGAAGTCAAATTTGAGTGTTTGAGCAACGCCAACATCACTCAGTGTGTATGTGTGTGTGTGTGTGTGTGTGTATCCATTTCAAAATACAATGAACTGAAAATGTAGATAGTTGAATTAATGTTCTGATTTTTTTATGATGATAAATATCTTAACTGTGTCTTCCTGACTCACAGTCCCCAGGATGCTTAGTGACAGAAGAATGGAGAGAGGGAATCTCAGGAATTAAAGGACATGGTGACAGTGAACGTGTGTGTCCTGATTCCCAGCATTGAAACCAGTGTTGATAGAAATGAGTTGAAGCCTGGATAGTTACCAAAGGCTGTAAATCTTGATAACTGTGCTTCTGTCTTACGAGATCTCAATCCATATCCAGCGAGTTCAACCTGTAGAGGTGCAGGGTAGAATTGGGAAGACATTTTTCAATTTTAATCCTTTCAAATGAAAAGTTATGCCATCTTGTGGTTTTCACTGTTAGTAATTTTTTAAAACTTAATTCTACCCACTGCCCTGCACTCTAAAGCAGGGCTTCCAATCCAGGGTTCTAAGTGAAAGGTATGAGAAGTACTTGGGGAGCTATTAAAATCTTGACGCCTCGTCCATACCCAGATTAAATCAGGATGTGTGGTGTGGGGCCCAGGCACTACATTCCCTCCAAAGCCCCTGGAGGCACTCTGGTGTTCTTCAGTCAAGGTAGAGAAGCATTTCTGTGAGTGAAAGGTGCCAGATTACATGCACTGTTCCCTTTTTGAAGATAGGGGTTTTAGAATTATTCAGAAGTGCACTGGGAATTTTCCTAGAATCTTTCATGGTAGGCCTCCTTAAACTTGACCACTCTTCTCAACTAAGAAAAATAAGTGTGTCTGATGGCTTTATTTTCTCTGACTACACTGTAAGATCTATGGGTTGAAAGGTCAACACATGGATTTTGAGTGGGGCATATCACAGCTAAAAGAAATATTTCCCCTCAGTATTCTTAAGACCAAGTTTATGACTCGCTTCTATACATGGTAAACCTGACCTAATAAAGATAAGTGTAGTGTTTTCCTCATAATTAATGTGATCATCAAGTTGGATAACACCTTAAAGTTGAAAACATTTAAAGACCTATGCTATTGTTTTTCTGAGTAGCTTTATTGGAGAACATATTGTTTTACTTTTAGCACAGACTTTTGTACCTAGAGAAACCAACATTTGTCTTTGTGCACTGAAAATGCATAATGGAAAGGAGCTTCTGTGGCGAAAACTTTTCAGCAAGACAGCAGTGTGCCAAAGACAGTTGCAAACTACAAAGCCCAGCATGTCATTTTCTATTTATGAGACTCAGTTTCCTTATTTGCAATTCAAGTTTAATCTCTGTGTTTACCTCATCTGGTTGCTGTAGGGAGCCACAAATAAAATTCATGGAAAGGACTCAATGCAACTGTGACTTCATTGTGTGTGCAAAATATACTTTATCTATCATTATTAATATATATTAAGTCAATAAAATATGTAGGCAAAGCATGTTAAAGTTAGGAAATTTCTTGGACATTGTAGAATTTCTGTCCTACTTTGGTTTCCTTCTGACTGAGAAATTAGTTCCTTTCTAGCTCTTTGAGTTCAACAGTCTACTTATGAGCCTAAATGGGCCATCTCCTGTCTATCACCAGGCAAGATTTTCAATGGAAGGACAGGAGCATCAACTCTGCCACAAACGCTTTGTCCTACAATGTATCCTGCCCAAAATATGTTCTGCGGTAAAGATGGTGCAAAAACTGTGGGAGTGACCAACTAATGACTGGCTCAGCTAGCAGCCCATACTCTGAGAGGGAGCTTACTCCTGGGGGCCAGCACCCAGAGGCAGGATACTTCAGAAGACCTAGGATTGAACCAATATGACTGGGGAAAAAAGTCTATTTGTGATATATTGACTAGAAAAAAATAAACAAGAAGTCTGGTTATCTCTGTAGCCAGCCACCTACCTCTAGAGAACCATTGTTGCAATCCTATTATACTAAGACTCACACATCTTATTTAGAAAATTGTTCCAATTTGCCAACAATTTAATAGATTTTTCTCAACAATAAATATAATTTTAAAGCAATTTGCTTCCAGTTAAGAGTATGTTGGCATTTCCCCCCCTGCATTCTGAAATCATTGAAGCAAAATCCAGAGCACTGTTTTGAAATGAAGTAACAAGGTGTGGGGTCAGAAAGCCTCCTATTCAAGCCTCAGTGCGCATATTGTTTGAGAGTTCCTAAGAATTTTCCTTGGTTTGCCTGAAATAAGAATAGCAGCTGTATGGAGCTGTCTCATGAGGTCCGCAGTGGTGAGGAACAAGACTCACATTGTGATTTGCTTTAGGAAGTTGCTCATTGCTACTCAGTTTTCTACCTGTGTAAGCTCTCTCTCTTATTAGTGAAGCCTTCTCTATTAGTACGGCTAATGGGTAAGCACGCACATATATTCCTTGTGATGCCTCCACTTGGGAGATTGGACTCTAAAGTAATTTGACATAAAGTGTGATGCAGAAATTCTGGAATACTAATTGACAGGTGATTTCACAGATGAAAGAGGTCATAAGGGGAATGTTCCACAAAAACCCAGAGCCTGTCGCCACACTCCCTGACTGGTGTTAGGACTCATTGTGAGACACTTGCTGGTTCGCAAGTGCCCTGGTGCTGTGTTTGGGATGTTGCATCTTCTCAAAGCTTTCTGTTGACTTGTAACCTTCTATACAGTGGTGTTAAGAAAGGATAAGGTCAGGAGGGTTCCTTTCTTGTGAATGGCTTATGGCCCCTTTTAAAATTGCCTTCACAAAGGGTTCCACCTTTCCCCGTTTCTATCATGCAAGGAAACAACAGTCAGAGTGTCCTCTTAAAGCAGAGAGTGGACTTTATGAGACACCAAATATTTTGTCAGGTATTCCCATCTATTGTAGTGAGAATCAAGTGTCTACTTCTTATAAAACTTCCAATCTCAGGATTTTGCTGACATAGCATAGCTGATCGAAGACACTGGATTCTAATTTTCAGTGTTCCAGTGATGGGTGGGAGAGGATATTGATATCTGCTACAGACTTTCACAATTCAATGGTGTACAAACAGAAGTTGTTTTGCAGTTATGTGACACGGTAATAGTACCTGTGAGACGCTGTGGTAGCACGGGAGGAATGGCAGGGTGGCGCAGAGTCATTCTAAAGAGCCCGCCATTCCTCCTGTTTCTCATCATCCTGTTTCGTTTAGGAAGGATTCCCCTCAAAGGCTTATAGATAGACAACTTGGCCCAGGTACAGTGTTCAGAGGTCGGGCTTTGGAAAACAATTGGACAATGAAGACTTTATCTTCTTCAGTGAATTAATCCACGGACAGATTCATATTTAGAGAATTCTGCAAGGTGATACAAACACTGTAAAGGCGTCACAGAGGACGTTTCCTTTGAGGCAGTATCTTGTCCTGAAACTATCTCTGTCAATTTTCCATTTTAGGAGGTCATGAGATAAGTGACATTTCCACATGTATTCTAGCCACCATAGCTTTGCCTTACCTCAGACCTAAGGGAATTGGTCCAGTATAGCGTAGACTGAAAACACTGAAGCTGTAGCCTGATTAAATATTTCTTCCCGTTAAGTTGTTTTTCTTTGGTATTTGCCATAATGATAAAACGTGTTTGTCCTCATAATAAGGCATTTTCTCAATTAAAGATGATTCAGGATTCGTTATTTCTGTTCAAAGAAGTGTTTGCCAAAAGTAAATTTTCTTTTACAAATGTTAATTGTAATTGGCTTTCATTATCTTTAGTTAAAATTAAGTATGTTAGTCATTTTGCATATTGTATGAAGTATATTGTTTTCATCCTTTAGTACCTTTTCATGAATTTTGCAAGGCTTTTTAATGTGCTATCGGTTAGGACACATACAAGTGGTCTGGGAAATTAAACATTTATGTGATATAATAAATTATATCACAACCAATTACACATAATGGTAAATGTTTGTTTCGGGATTGTCACACCATCTAAAGCAGGAGTTAATGAGTGAGCACATTATTCTTAGCATCTGAAGCACTGTTCTGTATGAATCATTTCCTTGTAACATTGTTTGAAAATTAAAACTTGTTTAGAAACCGTTATCTACAAACTTCCTTGGAAATATGGATACTATATGAAAATCTAAATGAAGATTATTTAATATCCTTCATATCTCTCTCTCTCTCTCTCTCACACACACACACGCATGCACACACAAACACGAGGGTGTGAAATGGGTGAAGAAGGAAAACAATTTTTGTTTACACACTTTTAAAGTAATGATGCTTGAAATAATCTCTTCAGAGAGACTTAAAGGGAATAGTGCTTCCAATATCAAAATAAGAGTGAGTATATTTCATGTGAGTTAGTGTTTGATAGACCATTGGGAAAGTTTGTTAAATAATAAATTATATCACAACCAGTTACACATAATGGTTAATGTTCAAGGTTAGTTGCACAAAATTTCATGATTTGAGATGATTGTGCTTCAGTCAAATAATTTATTTGAAGAATACTGTAGAGCATTTGAAATACTGTGGAAATGTGACAAGACCCCTTATCATTTTCCATTTTTAAAAGAGAATTGGTGTTCTAGTTTTAAAAATACAGAAAGTCATGAGAGATTTAGTCTGTGCTCTGTGATGTTTTACTGATATGCAACTGCCACATTAGCGTTTAATTCTTTCATGTAAATCTTAGAAATGTTTCAGTATCTAGCAACTCATCAAGTTTCTTTTAATCAAGTTTCTTCATTGATCTGCATTTAGTTTAACGCTCATGCTCAAGTCAAGATTAAAAAATGAAAAATTATGAAGCCATATGAGAAAACAATATATTGAGCTGAACCTTGCATTGCTTTGTAGACCGAGCATGTTTCTTAGGCAACAGGATTTTAGACAAAGAATTATGTATTTATTGTAAAGCTTTAAAGGAAATGGGAAGTCTGAAGTTCAGGGGTGTGCTCCTGGGGCATTGGGAGACACCTTGCCCCAGTTAATAAAGGTGTGATCAAATTAAATTTAGATTGATTCTAAAGCAGAAACTCACCTATGAGGGATCCAAGTCATTTCAAAGTAGTTCATTTTATTGTACCAAAATAATTACTTGAGTAGCATTACTTGGTGTTAGTTGCATGTGGCAAATAATTCACGCACTATTAATCCCAGCCCTACTTTGGAACAGTGCTAGGATTACGCATCCTTGGCACTGAACAGCTGGCTGTATGACTTAAGAAGATGAAATTAATTATTCCACTGGCAATTTCTGTGTTATTGCTTCAGTCTCAAAGGTGGGAACTTGTCCAAAGGACAGTTAAATACAAGTCTGGGAAAGAGACAGGGATTCTGCCTTTTATTTTATCAATGTTCCAAGCTACGGCTGCTACAAAAAAGAAAAAAAAATCTTTTTCAAAAAAAAAGAAAGAAAGAAAGAAAAGGTGAATCAGTTGCTTTAGATGCTGACTAATTCCAGATACACTGTCATGTGTTTGTTTCATAGAAGATCAAATACTGCTTAATTGTGTGAGTCTTTCACCTAACTGGGCGCAGTAAGTGTGGTCATGGTCCTAAATATTTTTACATTTCCGTCAGGTTTTTTTCCTAAATTATAATCTATTGATCTCCTGTCATTCATTTACATTTTAACAGTTAGAAAACACTCTTTGTTATCTTTGATGTGACTAGAAATTTTGGACTCAATGTCTGTATTTAATCTCCCTTGATATTTTTCCATAAAGTATAGTACGAGCTGTGGGTTCATCAGTTGAAATTGGTTCTTTAACTTGTTGTTTTAGAGATCTTTCTCCGTATTTTTCCTTGCATGCATATAATTCATTTGTAGTGACAAAACTGCTTTCTACCTTGGAATAGTTACTTGTTAATTATATTCTATATGAAATACTTCCATACATAACATAACCAAGTAGAGAAAACTCCATGTTTCTTTGTGAATATGTTTAGCTATTAGGAAGCTTTACTAGCCAGGTTTGTGGCGAGGTCATTAAAATTAATCTATTTCCCGAGGAGGTATACTATTAATTAGCTATTCATTTGGGTCCTTTTAGTTATATTTACACTCAATAGGGCATAAATTCTCTATGCTTTATATTAATTTTACATTTTGAAAAGGTAAAGTATGCACTTGACTCAATTCAAAATGATATGAACGAGAATGGACACTCGTTCCTTTTATTCATTTCTGGTTCACCTTCTGGCTTTACCTCACCACATTTGTCTGTTCAGAAACAAGAGGTAATGCACACACGTAAACACAGGGGTAGCGATCTCATTCTCTGGAGACAGGTAACACAAAGCCCACCTCTTCCCAGTGTTCTGAGATAACAGTTTCTTTCAAAATAAATGAAATGTATCTTTGTCATTGTCACATAAGATTAAGTTATTGACTTTATGCCATAACGGTTTCTGTTTTTTTTTAAGATTATTTTACATTGGGCTGGAGAGATGGCTCAGAGGTTAAGAGCACTGACTGCTCTCCTGGAGGTCCTGAGTTCAATTCCCAGCAACCACATGGTGGCTCACAACCATCTG
>LOEQ01005354.1:48911-60464 GCA_001685075.1 Bramus lutescens
GGCCTGCAGGCATACATGGAGGCTAAACACTGTGTACATAATAAATAAATCTTTTAAAAAAAGATGATTTTACATGCCTTGTGTTTTGCCCATGTGTGTGTGTGTGCATATGCATCATATTGGATCCACTGAGGCCAGAAGAAGGCATTAGGTCCCCAGGTGCTGGAAATACAGATGTGGTAAACTGTCATGTGGGTGCTGGAAATTAAGCCCATGTTCTCTGGAACAGCAGACAGTGCTCTTGAATGCTGAGCCATCTCCTTAGCTCCCTCTATTATTTTGTTTGCTTGGTTTGTTTTTTTTCCAGACACTGTTTCTCCGTGTATCCCTGGCTGTCCTGAAACGCACTCTGTAGACCAGGCTGACTTCAAACCTCCAGAGATCCACCTGCTGCAACTTCTAAATGCTGGGGTGAGAGGTACGCACCAGCCCACCTGGCTGCTGCTCGTGTCTTTTCTGTTGTGTAAGGATGCAACTGCAAAACAAATGTTTTCCTTCACATAGGCAGCGAGCGATCCAGCTCCAGGATAAATTCCTGGATTGGGTTGTTTTGCTAACATTTCCTTCATAGAATTTTACTGTTTTCTTTTCTCATTTTTTTTTAATTTTTGAGAACTCTACTTCCATTTTAATGTCACCTTTTCCCAAAATGACCTTAATTCCTACCCAGTCCAGGAGTGCAAGTTTTTCTATATCTTACTTTTAGCTTCCCAAGCACAATGAAAAAGAAAAGTTTGCACGAAGATTTTCCCAGTGTCAACCTAGTTATCTTCTCTCCAACATTAGTACTGATAGATTATTTGTGGTGATGCTGCTGCTCTATCTCAGTTTTGAATGGTACATATCTGTGCCCTGACACTGATAATATAGTTGTTTGCAGCTCTGTAGCTTATGTATGTAGCACATCGAGTCAGAGACTCTAAAACTCATTTGAGTTTGTGATCTTGTGAAGCTTTTTATTTGGTGGTTTTAAAGGAATTAATGGGCTTAAGTGAGTGATTTATGTCTAAAGGACATACACAAGTGTGAGACACGCTAAGAAGATGAAGTTACATTCTAAAAATATGTTGTTTATTAGAACTTCAGGTTTAGCTTGGCATACTGTATTCATCTGGTCACCCACTCTGGAGAACAGCCCCATCTATTCTCTACAGTAGTGAAGGACCACTGACCGTGATGATGAGACCAAATGTGCTTTAGTCTTCACAGTGCAAAACCTAAAGAGGTTTTGTTGCTGAATGATCACAGAATCTTGAAATGTCGGCACGCATGTGGAAGAGAGAGGATGCTTTTCTGGTTATCAGTGGGAGTTTGGCCATAGTTTTCATCAGTGGACTCTTGGTTTCATAAAACCTGGCAGATCCAGAAATGTGACAACAAAATGTATTTACACTTTCACACTTGAAGTGGGTATGGGTTGCATAGGAAACAAGTATTGTTCCATGGCACAGTTCAGACAAATGGATGTGCTGGGTTATGTGGTATAGACTTAACAAGACCCCAGCCCTTGGGAAGCAGAGAGTTCAAGGACACTCTGGGTTATAGAGCAAGAGAAATATAGATGGATAGATAGATAGATAGATAGATAGATAGATAGATAGATAGATNNNNGATAGATAGATAGATGATAGAAAGAGAGAAAGATAGATAGGTAGATGATAGAAAGATTGATTGATAGATGATAGATAGATAGAAAGATGGATAGATAGATAGATAGATAGATGATAGAAAGAAAGAGATAGATGATAGAAAGATAGATTGATAGATAAATAGATGATAGATAGATGATAGAAAGATAGATGGATAGATAGATGATAGGTAGGTAGGTATACAGATGATATAAAGATAGATTGATAGATAAATAGATGATAGATAGATGATAGATAGATAGATGATAGATAGATTGATAGATAAATAGATGATATAGATAGATGATAGAAAGATAGATGATAGATAGATGATAGGTATAGGTATACAGATGATATAAAGATAGACTGATAGATAAATAGATGATAGATAGATAGATGGATGATAGAAAGATAGATGGATAGGTATATGATAGATAAATATAGATAGGAATAGATATAGGAACACAGATACTTTTCCAACTCTGGCCTAGTCACTGGTGCTCAAGCTAGCCAGTGTGATTATCCTAATCCTCAAATGCAATTTTCCCTTTATGTGTTTTTATTTGCCCTTTGATCTTGTTTATGACTTTTCTGCTATGCAGTTTTTAGTTTTCATTTGAATCTATCATATTTTCTATTGCTTATGAAGAACAGTTTTTTGTGCTTACTTTTCCATACTTTATAGTTTTTTTAATCGTTGTTGTTGTTTAGTTGTTGTCCCTTTTTGCTTTGGTTTTATGTTTTGAGACAAACTCCCTCTCCAGCCGGGCTGAGCTGACACTCTTCACCCAGGCCCCTTCTTCACCTTCAGACTTCCAGGATAATAGAGTTGTAGCTTCACGCTTAGCCTCCAGTAACATGTCTTTACCTTTGCATCTTGGATCAGTTTTTCCCCACTGTTTGTTATGAGGTGTGGATATTACTTTTCAATTTCATTTTCCTAATTTTTATTTCTTTGTTCCAACACTATATTTTTAAAATAAATGTGTGTGTGTGTGTGTGTGTGTGTGTGTGTGTTGCATGGGTCAGAATACAAACTTAGGGAACTGATTTTCTCCTTTCTTCTGTTAAATGGGATTGAATTTGGGATTCAGGCTTACAAAGCAAGGGCCTCTACTCACTGAACCATGACAGCTCCCCGCACTTCTTCCTTTTCTGTATTTTGAAATACAATTAGATCCTTTTAAATTTGCTATTCTGTTATCCTGTTGCTATCTTCTGAGAAGTCTGTTTTTGACTTCTTGTAATAAAAACCTCATCTTTCCCCCATGAGTTAGGAGTTAATGCCTTGTGACCAGTTTTTGCCTCTGCCTGGGTCTGTTTCTGGGCTATTCTGGTTCATTGCTAAGTCTGTCATTGAATATTAATTATGGTGCCTTAAAGTATATTCATGTTCTTCAGTGCAAATGAGGATTATTATTTAGGAATAACAAAAATTAGCCCATTCTATTAAATTTTAGTCTCAATAGCATTCTTATCTTTTAATATTTGGCTTCAGAGCAAAACATTTTCCTCAAGGCATGCATATACATAATACATCATATATGTTATATAATGTATACATAGCATATGATATATGTTATATTATGCATGTTATATATTATATATAATGTGTGTGTCTTAGAGCTACAAATTTTATTTTATACTTGCAAAAATTTAATTTTTCTTGTTTTACTGTTTTCAACTTCTTTGGAAATATAAAACAAAACCAATACTACGTAAGCAAGTAACATCATCTTATAAATTTAAACACAAAAACCACAAAATAAAAACAAAATAAAGTTTGTTTTCTAAATTCCCTTTCAGGAAATCTTTGCTGTCACTGTATAATTTGTGCTGTTCATTGTATAATTTGGAGTGTGTTTTATGTAAAAATGACTTGTGTGCATCATTCATGTGGCAGGTCCCTTTAAATAGCCATAAAACATACAGGAGCAAATTAATGTTGCATCGGCCCTGTGCCTTTTAAGTTTGTCAATTCGAGGAGATGGAAATCTTACACAATTGCAGACATTTCCTTACATTACGATGCTGGTGGTGGCAGAGGCATGAACCTTGGCTGTGTTATGTGGGTTAAAATGTTCCAGTTCCTGACTGGATTCTAATCTGAGGAGAGGTAAGAGCTGTCACTCTTCTAATTGGTGGAAAAAGTGCCAGACTGAGTGATATTCCCTTCACCTTAGTGTCTGGAGGAGCGGTTGTCTATGTCTGGCATGCCACAGTATTTGGTGACAGTGAGCACCAAACATAAACCTTATTATTTATTACACTGGGGATACAAATAATGAAATATACATTTAAATATATTAGATTTCTTGAGTAGATGTGTCAAAGTATTTAACATTTGTCATTTGGGTAGCATTAAGGATTAGATTGAGGTCTTTACATATCGAGCTAGCATTCTTTGCTAAACACTGTCTCCATGTCTTTTGATTTTCAAGGGTGCCGGTCTCACTAAGTTTCCCAGCCTGGCCTTGAACTCAAGTGGCCCAGAGGAGCTTCACACTTATGATCTCATCCTCTCAGCCTCCCATGTTACAGCCTTTATCAATAGTCACTTGTATTTATCCTTCTTAAGATTTCTATCTGAATTTCAATATCAGTTTATATTATTCTAGAGACTCTTGGAATTCTATTGGTATTTAAGTTTAGCACACAATAATTATCACTTACGTTAACAGCATACTGGTTATGTCTGCTCAAATGGACAGCATTCTCTTTTTCCTCCATATTATCCTTATATCTCTTATATGTGCCTTAAAGAATTTGTCCTATACATGGAGTATATTCCAGGTATTATACCACTTAGATTTGTTCTAGGGTTGTAAATAGATAGTGTTCTAGTTAGAGCTTTTATTCATATTTCAAATGCCCTTTAACTGAAGTTATTTTGATGTATATTTCAGTGCACTTTATTGAGTCTTACGAATATTTTATACTTCTTTCTAATAGGAATGCGATAAAATGCTGTCTGAGAGCTTGTCTCCTTATTTTTAAATATGATAGCTGTAATTAAGACTTTGCTATTTTTATTTGTTTCCTGGTTTTGTGTATTTAGAGACAGGGCCTTATTCATTAGCCCAGTCTGCCCTGTAGTTCACTGTGTAGCCCACACTGGACAAAATTCTATTTATCTTGTCTCAGCCTCCAAAGTTCTGATATTACAAGCATAAACCACCATGACCAGGCTTTGTATTATCTTTATTTTGGAACTTAATTTTACATACTTTGACAACTTGGTAAAATTCTCATTCACATGTATTTTGTTAAGAACTAATCAGTATCATACGTAATATTATTTTATTAGATGCTAAATTTGGAGCTTTATAATTCAGTTAAAAGCATAGAGAACATCTCCCATTAGGAAATCCTGCATTAAGTACCAAATGATATTGAAGACAAAATAAGGTGAAGTTCTGGTGTTAGTGGTCCTTACACACGAAACAGCACAACAACCAGAAATAGAAAAACCAATGCAAGACAAAGCATAGCAAAGGCCATAAATGGAACAGAATATTTTATGGTAATAAGATATTAACTTTGCCCAATTGAATATGCATTGGATTGATTAAATTGGGAGAAGATGATCAAGCCTTCACCAAGAGGCAGCCTTTGAATATTGTGGCTGTTATTCAGAAGACCCTGAATGTGAACTTCAGTGAGAGCCAGTGAGGCATGGAGGTGCTAGAGACACAAAGGGAAGATCAATTATGTTCAACACCTGGAGTGGCTGTGCCTGCCAACATCTGGCACCCTTTGTAGATTATCCATCAGGAAAGTGGTTGACTGTTGGTTTACTCATGCAAGTCTTATGTGAAATATGAGGGCCCATTCTACTGGACACCAGGACAGGTGTTGCTGTTTCATTGAGAAAGACAGGTGCATGCAACTTCTTTTGTGTCATACAACATTGCCTAGGTTTTAAGTTAAAGTAGCTTTTTAAAAGTTTTTTTTAGGGGCTCATGTGTTTGTGTTTATATAACTTACCAGTTTTACATATTTAACAGTAAAAATGTGGCATTGGTTTTGATTTCTTTCTCAGCAAGTTTAAGTATCAGGAAGACTGACAGGAAAAGCAATGGGTGTTGTAGTTTTATGGCATGACTCCTCTGTGCAAATTTTTTACATTAGAGTTTGGGCAAACTATTTGACTGTCTATATTAAAAGACGGAGTGCCCCAGTTTCCTACCACGTCCAATCAGTATTACATTCATTCTGCCATTTTCTACACTTTTCTCCCGAATGCCAAATATTTGGCAGTTGACTGTGGGAAGCACATCTCTGGTGTTGACATGAAAATATGAAATTAGAAGGCAGAAAGTTGGAGGGGAATGTAAAAATCCCCAAGTTTATTTGACTTTTCTTCCTTCTCTTTCCTTGAGAAACATCTTTGATCATGCTTCGTGAGTAGCTAATATAAGGGGGAAATACCAGTTTTCTACGGAAGTATTAAATTGAAGGCCTTGTTCTCTCAAAATGACAAGGTCTAGGATTGTGTTCTATAATATCAGGTTTCTATGACTAAAATATTTAAAATTTTCAAACAATGCCTTTTCAGAAATATTTCATGGACACAGTTTTTTTTTTCAAATCAAATCTTAATTCTTTTAAAAATAAGTTTAGTACAGAATCCATAGTATTTTGGAAACATGATTCAGACATTTAAAATGACGGGTTTTATTAATTATGACTACTTTTAGTTCAAATAATATACCAAGACATTTGTCCTGAAGATTCTGTGGTCAGGTTAGAAATTTTTGAAAGGCAGTATGTTTTTCACTGGTTCTGATTCCTTGAAGTCCTTCATTTATTCTCTGACCTTGGAAATGAACCTCTTTGCTCCCAGTGAATGCTCAGATCCTGAGTCCTCAGTGTTTAGTTCTCATGTTAGAGGTAGAGCTTGGTGTTCCTCACGAGCTGCAGCAGTTGTCCCGAGACTCCTGGACATAAGTCACAACATTTTGTCCTGCTGATGCGTGCCTCTGCATCAGGTCAGGGTCACACATGTGTCTACTCTGTTGTGGGTTGAGGAGATGGCTCTGTTGATTTTTAACTGGGATCTCTTGGGGGAACATTTTAGGGTCTGTTTACTTTAAGCAGGTCAAAAATTGCCTCCATTCTTCTTCAAGCACCCCCACACCCCGTTAAAATTGCCCCGGCCTGGCCATGCTCTACCGGAGAAAACAGAAGAAGCACCAAGGCCTCTTGAAGCGTAGACTCCATCCCAAAGCTACCCCACCAATTATACCACATTCTCTATGCCAGTGTAAGCCTCTATCTAGTTCATCTTATATTTGAGTAGAAAAATAGCCTACCCCTTAATATAATGAGTCAGATATTTATGAGGAGGAAATTGCTGGATGGTATGAAAAGTGGAAAATTGGGGCCATTTTTGCAGTTAATCTTTTTCTTCTAGAAGATGGTTGCTTCCCCCCAAATTAGAGCTCCTTGGAAGGTGGATGATCAGTAGCCAGAAAGTTTTCTGTATGTCTCTCTGTTATTGATAGTACTCGTTCACAAAGCCAAATGTTCAAAAATTTAGAATCATAAAAATAAAAACCACCACCACCTGGTTTTTTTTCTAACATTATAATTTCCATTTATTTATCTATTTGTTTACTTATTTGTGTATGTGTGTTCATGCATGCTCTTGCATGCATGTACCACAGACGGCATGCAGGAATCAGAAGACAACTCTCAGAAGTCTGTTCTCTCCTTCTACCATGTGGATCACAGAGATCAACTTAGGTAGTACTCCCTGCTTGCTTATCATTATTATTATTATTATTATTATTATTATTATTATTACTATTATTATATCTATGATTTCACTGTTATGGGCAACATTTTTACCTAAATATTGGACTGCTCTATCATGGTGGACTGCTCATATACCCACCTCAGAAAACAGTACCCTGAATTGTGGTGCCTTGTCACGCTATATACTTCGAACTGAAAACCACTGGAGGGCTTCAGAAAGCCAATTCTTTCTGACCTCCTGTCCTTTCTTCTGCTCCCTTCCCTCTCTCAAGGTGGGCCATTGGATGCTTAGAATTGTTCTTCCCTCAAGGTCAATCCCAGAAACTCTAAACCCTGTCTAAAAACACAGTACAGAAGTGCCTAGGGAGCTGTCATGGCTAAATGACAGCTTCCTGAATGGAACTCCAGAACAGATAAGGGACATTGGATCCGAACTGAGGAAATGCCAGTGAACAGGGCTATAGTAGAAAGACAGTAAGTCAGCTCTGGCTCAATAGTTGTGGAAAGTTCCCAGCTGCGGCCGTAACCAGCCTGAGTGAGCGTGTTTACGGAAGTCTGAAATGGCTGTTCTAAGCCACTGGAAATTATAAATGAAGGACACAAATGCTTGGTTTCTTCCAGCCCATTTTCTCAGATTTGCTATTAAATGCTTGGTTTCCAGGCACTGTTTTAAAGTGAAGACCCTGGGTGTGAATCTGGAGGTGGGTGAACGCAGAGCGCATTCTTAGAACGAAGATTCTTCGCTTTGTGAAATGTCACGCCTCTAGGCTTATTAGCATTTTTGTCTAAGTCGCTGAAATGGCACTGCTAAAAAGTCAACTGTTAGGGGTCTATTTTCAGCCGCGCCACTCCCCAGCTGTGGCATGTGAGACAAATTACCTTACATTCATCATTCTCTCTGCTTGTGCCACACACATTGCTGCCTGTTTAAGCCACTGGAGAGCCATGGGTTTCTCCAATACCAGTGGTATTTACTCTTTTCCTATTGCTAATAGTCATGTCATTTTCATGATTCATGTTCTACTTTAATAAAGATTCTGATTATAAGGTATAGTTGACTCACCCTACAAAAAATAAACCCTAATTATCAGTATCTCCTACAGTGTTGAGCACTGAAATGGTTTTGAATGTTCTTAAGAATCAAATAGCAATTTAAGGAGACATAAACTGACCGAGAGAGATCACTGTCATGTGGTTCACTTGCCCTGTGGTCCCAGTAGAATCAGCAGATGCCATAAGAATTCACAGGCATGATGGTTGAGGCAAGGCATATATATGGCTCTTGCCAATCCAGGAAGTTTTTTTTTTTTCTATGATAACATTCAGCTGACTGCATGTAGCACTCTTACCTCACAAAACGGAAAGGCCACTGGGAGCTTTCCACACTTCAGGCCTTGTATTGATTACGTCCCAGTCCAGACAGACAGACATTAGCAATCACTGTGTGGTGTGAATATTATATTCAGAAACCGAATTCCCTGTCTTCCAGGATAGGCAAGACCTTGCTTATATGACTTGTCTATACTCTTAAGGATGAGGTTGACTCTGAGCAAATGTAGACACCAACAGTTATTTAAGAGAGTGTTGGGGGGGGGCTGGAGCAATGGCTCAGTGGTTAAGAGCACTGCCTGCTCTTCCAAAGGTCCTGAGTTCAATTCCCAGTAACCACATGGTGGCTCACAACCATCTGTAATGAGATCTGCCCTCTTCTGGCCTGCAGGCATGCATACAGGCAGAACACTGTATACTTAATGAATAAATAAATCTTAAAAAAATGAGAGTGTTGGGAGCTAGGAGAATAATAAAGCTGAGGAATAGGGGAGAAGGTGATGGGAGACACGACGGACCTGATGGATTTGTATTTATGTCAAAGGCAAATGATAGATCTACTCACTTGATAGCAACAGATCGGAATTAATAAACAACTAATTTAATATAAATGCTTACTGCATGTATTTTTCTGTGTCAAACTATCTTCAGTCATGTGCTCAGGTTTCAGTTTTGTGCTTTGACCAGTAGCCCCAGAGCTATGATGACGAACTGCTGTTCCTTTGAGCTGCTGAGTGCACAGCGCTCTCACAGCAGCCGCAGGTACTTTGCTCTTGCTTTCAGCATCCCACCCTTAATTCCTGGTGAGCACACACATACAGGGTGTGATTGCTGAGCCAGTGAATCCTCGAGGACAAGTACTTTTCTAAGATGATTCCCTCAGCTAGTACATCTGTAACAGTACAAAATCAATCTTGTTTTAAACATCCTTACTCAAAATTCGCAATTTATACCTTTCTGGTGAGTGTGCGATAGTAACATAGAGTAGCCTGTTTATCCTTTTAGCATGTATTTAATTTTTATTGAATTTGTTGTGCATTGTTTAGCCAATTATGTATCAATTTGTCCACAGTCTGCTTTTATTGAGTTATTGATTTTTAAGATTAATTTTAGTGTCTTTGTGCATGTGCACAGACATGAATGCACATATGAATGTTCGTGCCCAACGAGACCAGAAATGTTAGCTCTCCTGGAGTTGGAGTTATAGGTGGTTCTGAGCCACCTAACTTGGTTTCTGAGTGATGAATCTTGGTCTGCCTATCTGGTTTCACTTGAAGTTTATTTTCATCTGTAGAAGATGTGATGACAAACCATACCCTAAATAAAATGCCCATGTCCTAAATCCCAGAACCCATGGATGATTTCTTGTCTGGAAAATGTGATTCTTTTCAAATATAGCTAAATATTGAGAAGAAAACAAAGCAAAACATCCTGTGTTGTCCAGAGAAGAATAAAATGCAATGGCAAATGTCTTGTAGACCACCTGGCACAGGCTGAACACAACAGAAGTAGAGGTCAACGTTGTGCTGGAGACAGGTTAGAGTGGTATTGTCACAAGCCAGAAGCTGAAGGTGGGAGGAGCCTTCAGAGAGAGACTGACCCTATGGGTACTTTAGTTTTGGATTTTTGACCTCCAGAATCTTATCGAAATGGCAATTGTTATCGGAAAGGAACAATGTGAGATAGATAATTTGCTACATTGTTTCAACTTAAAACTAAACTATTACACTCATCACAGCCAACCCTGAAACTTGACCATGCCATATTGAATGTGTATAAATGTAAACTGTACTCTGAATTTTTAGTGTTCATTTGACAAAAAAATAACAATACATAATTAGTAGCTTTGGGTGCTAACGATAGGTTTAATTAATATTTTGGAAATATTGGGTTAAATAAAATGTACTGTTAAAACGAATTCACCTTTGTCTTTCTACATTTAAAGATGTGGCTACTAAGAACAACATAAAGCATGCACATGGCTTAACTTACATGTCCAAGATGTAACGTCTCTATGAGCAGCCGTGAGAGGCTGCACATCTGTCTATTCAAACCGCTGTTGGCTTACCATAAAGCCACCTGTTCAGTCTTCATGAGTAGTAAAGAATAAAGACACTGCCTGTATGACTGCTCACATCCTGTGACACTGTTTGAAGTATAAACACAGATCCTATTTTTCCATTTCTGTGGTTAAAATGTCTAAAACTTATTGCTGGGGATATGGCTCAGTGGTTATGAACATTTGATACTCTTCCAGAAGACCAGGATTCAGCTGCCAGCACAAACATGGCAGTTCAAAACCACCTCTAATACCGGTTCCAGGGCATCTGACTGTCTTCTTGCTTCTGAAGGCATTGCACACACATTGTGCATGTGCATAAATGTAGGCAAAACACCATTCACATAAAACAAAAATAAGATTTTTAATCTAAAATTATCCTGAAGAACCTCTTACCAAAATAACAGTGAAATTATTTCACCTGTCAGCTGTATTTCTTTTCCTCTTCTGACCCTGTCAACAAAAACACTGTTTCCTTAGTAAAGAAATTGACAAGTTTAAATAAGAAATGTAAGTGAAGACTGTGCTTTCATTTCCCAGCTGCCCAGACCCGAATAATCACATAGATACTATATTAATTATAATACTATTTGGCCAATGGCTCAGTAGTATTCCTAGCTAGATCTTGCATCTTAAATTAACCCATTAATTAATTAATTCAATTAAATTATTCCATTCTATTAATCTATGTATCGCTATGATGCTGTGACTTACTGGTCATGTTCTTACAACTTTCTCCTTTGGTGGCTATGTGGCGTCTCCTCAACTCTGCCTGCT
>LOEQ01005354.1:60489-79757 GCA_001685075.1 Bramus lutescens
CTCTCTCTCTCTCTCTCTCTCTCTCTCTCTCTGTTCAGATTTTCCACCTAGCTTTATACTACTAAGCAATGGGCTGAAACAAGTTTATTCATCAACCAATAAAGGCAACACATATAGAGAAGGACATCCCACATCAAAGAAAACTATGAATCAGCTTCCCCAAGGCATATGAGTCAGCCACAGCTGTGATAAAACTGGGTAACAAAGTCCCCCATAGTCAGTAATTTATAATAGTAGGCATTTTCTTAGATGTTACGCTTTGGTATAGTAGCCATATAATGCTGAATTATTCTGGGTACTGGCTAAGGTGGGCTCAAGTTTTAAGTTGGGTTTGAATTTTTCAGTTCAGGCCTCCCATGTCTTTGAACGAGTCTTATTAGAGTCAAGCAGACAGTGTGACATACTGGCCCTACTGACAGTGTCAGATCATGTGACTGATTTGGCCAAAAAGATGTGTACATAAGCAATAGTTAATCAGCATGATGCAGGGCATAGTTGGCAGGGAGAATTCTGTACAACTTTTTGATTTCTTGACATTACTGTATAATGAAAAGTCTCAGATCCATGCTCGTTCAAAATTATCAAGTCTTGCTTTATTTCCTCTTACAGTCAAAGATAGTGTTTATTTCCTCAATAAACCTGCAGTCCACAGAGTGTCTTCTAGGTTTATTTTAATTGTTAAAACTTGTACTTAGCAACATAAAGATACAATAGTGAACAGTCTGAGCCATTGTGTTTTGGTTTTTTGCTTGTTTGTTTTCAAGTTACCAATTATAATAAGCAAAGTGTTTTTAATCTGAATATCTCAACTCACCGACACATGGTTTATCAAACATTTGAAACCAGTCAACGATGTTCTGGAGTTGTTCATTTCAAAGGTGCTTCCAGGTAGCTCTAGCTGAGTATGGAAGTTGTCTGTCACCAGTGCCTCTCTGCGAAGCTTTCACCCAATACAATGCAATTCTAGAACCTTTATTCGTGGCATTTACATATTTTGAATCTTCAAGGTTTTAAAAACTTTTCCTGTCTTCAGTTAGATTTTTAATCAGTTAGATTGAACTGATGATGTCATGTGACCTTCCAGAAAAGGGTTGCAGCTGATGTAGACTTTCGCCAGCTGTCTTTTCCTAAACTGGATTTCATTGAGCTTCCTTCAGAGAGTTTGTAATATGCTTGCTACTTGGGTGTATCTTTTTTGTCCAGAAAGATTGTTACCCTTTAACCAGTGCTGAGCAAGGAGCAGCATTTTCAACTACTGTGAAGATGACTGGCTACATAAACTGGAAAAGAATCATTTTCATGCAAAACTAACCTGAGAGAACATAGGTAAGAAACAAAAAACAATCTGGTTTTCTGACAGAAGTGACTTTATTCCTCAGTCCTTATATTGAGAACTAATGATGACATTTATTATTTTAGTTACTAAAATCAAGGATTATTGCTGTATCATGTATACAGAGTTGCAAGCAGCAAATTCAATGTATTTTCTTCCCTGCCTTCTATGAATTAATATCTATAATTTACCAAATCTGCATAAATCAACTAGGAATAAGTAATAAAAGGCACACTGTTAATCCTTAAAGGGCAGTTTGAACTTTCCTGACTTTGACTTAGGGTGTTCCAATGACCTGCAGAATGGACATTGGGCAAGGATAAAAGGTGAAACTTGGCAGATGTGGTTGCAGTGTTGCAATTGAAGTCTCTTGGTGGTGCAAGAAAGGAAGGAAGAAAGGAAGGAAGCAAGGAAGGAAGGGAGGGAGGGAGGAAAGAAGGAAGGAAGGGAGGGAGGGAGGGAAGGAGGGAAGAAAGAAGGAAGGAAAAAAGAAAAGAAAGGCACACTGTTTTGATGGCCCATGGACGTGATATAGTGAGGGAAATGGAGAGAAAGTAGCAAGGCAAAAATATAAAGAAACCAAAATCGAAGAGAATTGCAGTGTTATCTGAGACCATTATTCCAACATTCCAAACAGTTCTGTTGGACAAGCCTTTTATACTGCTAGAAATATTTGTCTATATATTTCAGCCTGGCAGCCACTGCTCACATATGACTATAGAGGATCTGAAACCTGACACTGTGACCAAAGACATGATCTGCTAGCGACCACTGCGGAACACATGTTCCCTGTTTTACCACTTAGAGTGTGGCCCTGTGCGGGTGTCCTCTGCATCCCTTGGGGAGTTCATTGGTAATGCAGAGTTTTGACTCTTACCCAAATGTACTGACCTCAGAATATGAGATCCTTTGGCAATTGATGTGCCCCTGTAAGTTGGGGGAGCCCTGCCTTCTAGGCATTTTCATTGGCTATTTAATCACCCATTCAGAAACACTGGCGATTCTGTTTTTATAATGAGTGAGTGAATGTTATCATTAAACTCATTGTTTCCTACTGGAAAGTATTTGCAACAAGAGTGAGTCATATAATATTTTCACGGCTGTCTCTAAATCTCTCCCAAAATGAGGGCACAGTTGACCCTGTTGTTTGTTGACCTGTTGATTCCTTCATGAGGAACAAATAAAGCTTCTTCCATGGTAGATACTGTTGTCTGGGTTTGTGGAATATCTCCAGAAGAATTCATGTATGGCTTGGGTTTCTCTGTGGCGAATGATAAAGAGGGTTAGAATGGGGCTCTGGTTCATTCTTGAGACCAGGATTTTAAAAACTACTCGTTTTGAAAGGAAGGGTCATAAAAGGTGGCACTGGAAAGTGCCTTGACAGGATGGTGGGTTGTATGAAAACTCTATCACCGTCCCTGTTTAGCAAGCGCCTCACCTAGAGTTAAACAAATGGATTCAGTTCAGTTTAATAAGTCATAATAAAAATGCCCCTGAACTCATGGGCAGTCTAATTGTAATTAGATTCTTTAATTGACTTTCAATTGAATTCCCATCCTCTGTTCTCAATGGGGTCATATATACTTTGCAAGGAGACAGGATGTCTGAGCAGAAAATCTTGGGGAAAAGATATCAATATGCCAAATTCTAGAAGTCCATTTTTTATTGGTGAATGGAAATGCCTGAGCAGGGTGGCTCCATAAACCCATGTATCTCAGAAAACCAGGCCCTCTAGAGCACTCCATGTAGGATACAGATCTGAAGTTTCCTGGATGGCTCATGGCAGCCACACATAGTCCACCAGTTTTGAGTGAATTACCTGCTGCTGCCTGGCTGGCAGGCAGGTCCCTGGTGAAGTCACGTCATTTTCTACAGGTCAGATGAATTGCTGAAGTTGGACCTAAGGAGGGTCGAGTTGGTTTTACCTTGACCTCTTCTCAGTTCACATAGTTTACATCTGCTGTCCCTGACCTATAGATAACAGATTCCCACCATTAGATGTTTAATATCGATGCCATATCTTCTCTTCAGCTCCCCTGGCTTTGTAAGATGTATTAATCCTGATTCTGTGACACTCAGAGTGACTCTGATTTCCCAAACATGTGCCAACTTCATTAGAGCCCAGCAAGAGGCCCCCATGGACAAAGCCTGTCCATGTTTGCGCATCCTCAGAGGCCTGGATCTGCTTTAGTAGACCCCAGAAGCGAACACTGAGTTGTTTTAGTCCCCTTTCTGGTTTTTAGAATGAAATACAGGTAGGATTCAAAGAATGGGGGTTTGTTTGGCTTTCTCACTTTGGTTTATTTGGTAGAAGCAGGAATGCCGAAGGGCATGACACTAGCCCTGAAAGGCAGCCTTCTTTCTATGCTCAGTAATGAAGCATGGGCTTTCACATGGCAAGACAGAGGAGCCTGCACTATGGGTCTCTCCCCTCTTCTTGTAATACCATCGTGAGACTGTCCTTTTAAGACTTCTTCTAATCCTAATTAGCTCTCTGAGGCCCCACTTGCACTACATGAACATGTGTTGGGAAGTAATATTGTCAATGCGTAAGCTTTATGGCACACGTTCATGCCACAGCAGCAATCGCATAGGATTTCCTCCTGGACTTTAACTACCACAGCTACCTACTAACGGGTCTTCTCTCAACTTCCCTGTGTTTCTTTTCTCTATAAAATTATTTATTTAATATAAAGCACTTGTATTGCCCAGTATGTTTTGGAAGGTGGTCATTGGGATTTTTAAAAAGCCTTGTTATAATGAGAAAAAAAATCTTGTTTTCATTACTGGACAGTTGTTTTGTCTATGATTGCTTATCCAATTATATATCAATTTTCTGATACACTGATGACTTTGTTTCAAGCCACTGTCCTGGAGAGGGGACAGGTCCCTCCCATGCTTCCCTAGTGCATCTGAGGCCCTGTTTCATTGTCTCCCAGCAGCAAAGACATGAGATACAACTGACACTTCTTAGAACTCCAAAAGACCCATTTCTTTTTAAAATCACTGCATACAAAATAGTTTGTAATTTTCCACCAAAATTCATTAATATGATTTCTACTTGATTATTGCAGCTAATGATTATGTAAGCATCCTTGCTCATGTGGAAAATTGAAGATGTTAAAATAGCCTTTAGTCTTTTTAAAAACGAAGTTAAGCTATTTTGGTGTATAAAATTAGTGTTTGGCTGCTTTAACGCTATGCACAATGCTTTGCTATGCTATCTTCTTTAAGAGTGTGCTGAGTAAAAGCAAATGAGCTTTGCAGAAAAGTCTGGAGTCTTGGCCCTAACACAGTGCCTGATAATACAAAGTGTCTCAGAATATTACTGATTATTATGATATCTTCAGAAGGCAATAGTATAGAGTGGGACCTGCTCTTCCAAAGTATAGTTTGTTCCTTAATTAAATGTGTATGGATCCAGTCTGTCAGAATGCTAGCTTTGATGTATCAATGCTATGGTAAGAGTGTCATTGCCCTTGCTTTGTGGACTGTGGAAAGCTGCAGTCACAGCCATTTTATATGCAATTAATATAAAATACATTTGCATCCTAGAAAGGTGCTGGCCAATGCTGCATTATTAAAAGAGGTCACAGTAGCAAATATGACTCCTGGTACTTGCCAGCTCGATGATGCCTCTGTGACATATACATCTTTTATAGCAGAGTCAGCTCTCTCGATTTCCTTCCTTCCCTGTAAAATGTGGGTACTCTTTCCTGCTCAAAGGACTAAATGAAATGATAGAAGCGCCCGTCAGCTCTAAGTGCTCCCGTGAAGAGCTAAGAAGAGAAGCATATGCTGAAAAGGCCCCCTGGCTAGTTCACAGCATCTCCTCCTGGTTGGACACTTACACGGGACAGGATGTGAGGTTGTAATTTTAGTGAATCGTCTATGAACTACTGCAAGGCTTATTTGTGATCACATAGAACCATAAACATTAGATATAATGTGAACTTGCTGAATAGTTATTACAGTGTTTTCTTATTATTATATGTTTTCAGTGAATGAGACTTTGAAAAGCTTTGTCTCTGTTTGAATAGCTAAAGCACAATGTCATAACATGATGCAAGGTCAGGTTACCTGGGGGAGGACAGTCCACATCAGGAAGAAAAATCGATTGCTTGTGCTGTTCACAGTGACTCAGGCTTCCTAGAAGTGTCGAGTTTTAAAGTCTGTTTTTGTTTTAAATACCTTGGTGGAATAGAGCAGTTTGACAGTCTGGAAGAAAAAATTCTGTAAGTCTGAGCTGTCAGATATCATATCCCGAGCAAAAGATGATGTGGGGAAGGGCAAAACTGGGAGAAGTTAGACACAAGGAAGCTTTCGCAGGTAGATCAGGAAGGATGAACAGTCCCTGCTCTCACACAGAGAAGTAATGAATATGTATGTATGGCTGGTACCTTCCAAGGCTTCCTTTCTCTTTCCACCCAGAGCTACCTGTCACAGCCAACACACTAGCAAGCATTTTCAAGCTCAAACCTCTTGATTTGAAAGTTTGTGTAACGTTTTTCAGGAGGACAGAGGCAAAGCAAAGCAAAGCAAAACAAAAAAAAAGGACAGTTTTGTTTGCTTATGCTAGACAAGCCTTTGTCATCGAGCTACCCTACCCCCTCTCTTGGTTTTTTTTTCTTTTCTTTTCTTTTTTTTTGCTTGCCTGTTTGTTTTGTTTTGTTTTTCTTTACAAGATAATCAGATCAAGGAGGAAGCGTCCTTGGAGCTACAGAAGTTTAGGATGGAATTGACTCCTGAGTACTTACCACCCGCTAGAGGGTGCAGGCATCCATCCCATCAGATGTTCCGTGAAGAAGAGTTTCCAAGAGCCAATCCATCTAGGAAACCTCAAGGTGCGTACTTGGACTGTGACGGTTCCTATCGGCACTCCGCTAATGCCTGTATTAAACAAGTCATCTATTTATGTCAGTAACTCAGAGTTTCTGACTTGATATCCCACTTACTAGCTAATTCCTTGGGGGCGGGGCTTGTGAAGGTTAGTTTATGTTGTCAACTTGACTCTTAAGAAATGCCTTGGGCTTTAGTGAGGCATGCTTTGGATGTTTCTGTAAGTGTGGTTCCAAGGAGACTTGAGGTGGAGGGTACCAACCTATGGACCTAAACACTGGAGTAGCTAAAAGGAAAAAGAAAGCCAGATGAGTGCCTTCAGTTCCCTCTTTATCTGGTTCTTGATCTTCACTGATTTGAGCGAGCAACCCCATTGTCCCTCTACCATCCCATTTCTGCCCTCGTGCCTTCATGATGAGTTGTACTTTAGAACTGTCCATCAAAATAATCCCTTTCTCCCTTCAATTACTCCTTGAAAGACATTTGGTCATGTCAATGAGAAAAAGTACTTATACATGTTTATTTAATCCAAATTTGAGTTTTTCCCACTGTACCCCTGCGTCAGCTTTGGTTCTCTCTTGAGCAGCATTAGCAGGATTAGCAGCATCTCCAAGGATCTTTAAAATGTGTCATGCTCAACTGAAACCTAAGAAATAAGAATCTCTATTTTAGGCAGATTCTCAGAGGATTCGTATTCCTAGAAAAACATGGGTCTAGTGTACATTCTGACTTATCACCTTCGTGTCCATCAAGTTAGGGACCTCCTGAGGAAATCAGTATGGAAATAGCAAGTCTTATTTACATGCTTAGCATCAGCGCTGATGGGCCATGTTTTTTTGGTGAGTAGACAAATAGACCTGCTGCATTTGTTTAGTGGGTTGTGAGCAGTGATACTCGAATTAAAGATCACAGACAGACAGGCAAATGAGCTGGTTCCTCTTCTGGGGCACTGTGATAACGGGCGATGGTTGTAGAGCCAGGTGTATTTAGTAAAGACAGAGTGTGACTGACACCTTGAGATGGATTGCATAGATAAAAAGAGGGCAGAGAAGTCCGGAATTGCAGCCTGCTATTGAAAATGTGATTGATACTACCTTCAAAAGTGACTGTTTGTTAGCCCCGACAAGTGAGACATTTATGGGAAATCAAAACCATCACTCGTTATTTAAACTGCTGCACAAATATGTATCAGACCAAGGAAAATTTGTGCAATGGACCAAAAACGGATAAAAGGGGCACCTGGCTTTGAGGATTAGCAATGATCTCTGTCTTGATATGGGCTGTCCATGAATATATGCATTCATGAAACTCAGTGAATTATTAAGTTAAGATCAGAATATCTCACTGAATACTAACGATACTATAGTGAAAAGAAAACATTTGTCTTATGAAATCTAGCTGCAGCTGACACCAGACACAGCAAAATAGGTTGGCAAGTTCACCCTGCTGGTGACACGGAGGCTTCTGCTATATGCAGCAAGGCTACTTATACTGATCTCATGGGCATCCTGCTTAGTGATGCCAGCTCTCACAGGTTGCTAGGTGAAAGTATGGCAGAGAATGTGGTGGCATAAACTCTGGGTATGAACCAGCCAGGCTCAGTCTGGCCTTAGTTACCATCACTGTAAGGCATGACCTTTTTGTACTATCGTTTTCTTACCTGTAAAGGGATAACCGATGAAACATGTCTTTTACAGCATGTTTGAAAAGACTGGATAATTTAAACCACATGAAGAACATATAAAACTCTCCATGCATACTTTTAGACAAATAAAGTGACTAGTACCATTATTGTCTTTTCAAACAGTTTTTTTCTTCTACATGAGGAATTATGATTTTAGATGAATTACTACTAGATGGACCTGTTATTGAATTATTGAATTACTTCTTCACAGTGTTATTGGCAGTTACCCATCAGCCTATTGATAAGCCTCTAAACACAAGGAGTCATCAATTTTGGTAGTCATTGTACTCTTGAGGCAGTAGGGAGGTACCAGACATGAAGTAGATGAACAATAGCATTGGAATGGATGAATAGACAAGTGATATTTAGATAAATCTAGGAGGAGTTGGGAGAGAGCAAACCAAAATCAGACTTCGTGGTATGAAAAAATATATAATCAATAAAATAAAGAAAAATAAAGGAATAAATAGAACATATTCCTGAAGTTATCCCCATGAGTATCGTCTCAATTTTTGCTAATTATTCTTTGACCATTTCCAACATGTATATAAATGTGTTCTGATTACTCTCGCCCCTACCTTACTTCTCCCTCACACCCACCAGCCCTCCCACTCCTTACAAGTCCCTTCACACTTTCATGTCTTTTTCTGTTGATTTGTGACACTCTGAGCTTAACGAGGGCCATGCATGTGACAGCGGATATGGAACTACCCATTAGAATCTAGTAAGCATACCAGTAGGTGCACATTGAAGACAATGATTCCCCCCTCCTAGGCTTTCACCAATAGCCAATAGTTCCTGAGAGACAGTAGCACCCAGGGAGTCCTTCCCCACCCATGACTGACTGCTGACAGGCCCAGTGTTCTTCCGGCCCCAATGTAGACAAAACTGCTGTGATGTTCTTATTGCAATGTTCCTGTCTGGTCCAGAAGACAGCATTTTGCAGCCCTCCTCCATGTTATAAGCACCTCCATTCTTCCTTCTTGTGTGATGCTCCCTGGACCTTAGAGGCCAGAGTCTAAGTCCTCTTTTGGGACTAAGCACCCAACTGTCATTTGTTCTCAGCATTTTAAGCAGCCACAAGTTCCTGCATTCACTGCCCTTTACTGTAAAGAAGATAATGTGATAGGGGCTGAGAATAGCATTTGGCATGGAACATAAGCACAAGTATAAGGCAGTTTCATACCATGTGAATTTATTGAAATAACAGTAGTGTGCTCGCCCAGCCCTCAGTGCCTATGACTTCCCTACCCCTAGCCATGGTCTTCTGACTAACTTTGTACATAGTAACTGACATGAATTCTCGCGTATGGAATGGTCCTTAAATCCCACCAGAGATCAGTGGCTTAGACCCATTAGAGTCAACCAGTCTTACTCCAGTAGGCACATTTTGCCCGGCAGGTTGATATTGCAGCATGCCAGGTCCACACTTGGGTCAAAGCGCTGATGAGTTTTCTTCCCCCATCGCCTGCAGAGCACCTTCAGACAGCATGTATATTATCCCACAGAGAGAGCCTCCCGTTCAGTTCTGGCTTCATTTCCCTATGTCTTGTGATCAAGCTGTGATGTCGTCAGCAAAAGATCTTAACCATTTAGTTCTGGTAGGCAACTAAGAAGAGTGGCAATAGCCTATGTTGTTTAGGGGCCTTCCTGATTAACAAACGAAGTAGAGGGAGGTACTTCAATTTTCCTTTGATTTCCCCTGCCTTCTTGGATTGGCCTTATTCATTGTGTAGGGTACCTCTTTCTAAACTTTAAAAACCAAGTTTATAAAGTGATGGATTTCCGTATGTCTCCTTCCAATCCTTTTTTTGGCTAACACCCCTTCCAAATTTCTCACCCCCCCATCTTGTATACCCTGTTTTGTTTAAACTGTACCGCCTCAGAATTTTTGTCCTCTGACTTAATTTTGAATGACTTCCCTCTCACTCCACTCAGACCTCTTCCTCTAATCCTGTGTGTTATTTATGACTTCCTGATGCCTACAGATGTACCAAGTTAAAAGCATAATAAATTGGAAAGAGCGACCCACATAAAGTCAGAATATGTGGGCCCAGGTTCCATCATTCAGTATAACTTTTCCAGTTCTGTTCATTTTCCTGTGAATTATATAGTTTCATTTTTCCTCAGTACGAAGTATAATTCTATTGTGTGTACCATATTTTCACTATCCATTCATCAGTTAGATACCTAAGCTGCTTCCACTTCATAGCTAAAGTGAACAGAAGAACAACGAGCATATATCTGCAAATACTTTGGTCATAGAATATAGAGTCCTTTAGGTAAATACAGCTGGGCCATATGGCCAATCTATTTTTAGCTGTGGAACAAAGTCCACAGATTTCCACAGTGTACACATTCATCATCCCACTAACCATGCATGAATCCCCCTTTCCTCACAACCTCGCCAATATATGATGTAATTTGTTTTCTTGATAGAGGCCATGCCTACTGGCGTGAGATGGAATCTCAGAGTAGTTTTGATTTGCATTTCCCAGTTAATGTTGATTAGATTACTGTGCGCCTATTAGGTATACTGACTGGTAGACGAACATCTTATTGTTACTGAGGTTTCTACTATGATAGTATCAGAGAAGGGTTTCGAGTATTGAGAAGGAGCCAACAATCAGAAAACCCAAAGCACTGGCGTTCCATGTGGCAGGAACTGTCAGTGCAAAGGCCAGTGACTACCATGAGTGGATTGTGTTCCAGCATCTGAAGGCTCACACGCCAACCTTTACACCACAGAAGTATCTGCTTTAGGGATACGTTAGAGAGAGTCCACAGTATAGCTCAGTGGTAGAACATTTGCCTGACATTGCCGGGGTTGCATGTTCAGTTTCCAGCACCGCATACAGACACTAAATAGACAAAGGCATACCTATCAATCTACATAAAAATGTAAAGTAATATTCCAGAGCCAGGAATAGTGGTGAAAGACTGTAAGAGCAGTACTTAAATGCAACAGCAGGAGCATCATGGGTTTGAGGCTAGTCTGGAACTGGGCTACATAGTAAATACAAAGTCTTATGAGGAGACCATGTCTCAAAAGACCAACAACAAAACCAAATCATAAAAGCTTAGCTAAGACATGTATAGTATTTATTAGACCTCTAGTTGTGCTAGATTCAGTGCTTTTCCTTCTAGAATAGTAAGTAGATCAGCTAGGATAAAGCAATTCATACTTAGTTGGGATGTAAGCCAGATTAATAACAGAAAGGATTTGACCTTCAAATCTGGCAAGCACTGTGTTTTTCTATTAATCCCTGCACCTGCCATCAGACTCAACAAGGCAGGGGCCTGATCATACTCATTTGTGTGTCTCTCAGAGCTGCCTAGAGTAGCTCTGGGAGGGTTCTTAATATGCACGATAAGTGCTTAATCAAGGGCTGGAAAGTGGAGAACACATTCACAGAGCATAGAAAACAGAACAGAATGAAAAGCTTGGTTCAGCTTGCTTGAATGATGAAGGGGTCTGGAGGTTGGGCTCAATTCACTCTTTAATTCCTGTGCCTGAAGATGATCCCCCCATCTCTCTCTCTCTCTCTCTCTCTCTCTCTCTCTCTCTCTCTCTCTCCCTCTCTCCCCCCTCTCTCTCTCTCACTCACACACACAATACATGCATGAATATGTAAATGTTTATACAGAAATAAGGAGTATTGAATCTGAATCAATCACTCTAAATTGTAAGTGACTGAGGGCAAGTGTGTACCACACCACAAACGATACTGTGGTGAAGATTCTCTTTGAGTCATCAACACTGATGCACGTGTTTGTTTTTTATACACTCCAGTGACAGGTCACTGGATTTGAAGCCAACAAAGTATTTGTGTAACTATACGCGGTGTTTATCGTCTTCTTGAAACTAGTTTACTTTTGGGGATTTCTCTCAGGCAACACTGTTTTAGTATGGAGTAGCTCATTTCAACATCTATTAAGCTTGTTACTAGAAAAAAAATCTAAGTAATTTTTGTGACACCTGTATATGACAACTATAATTTCTGAAATTTTCCTAATTTTGTGATGCATTCTTGGCTTCCTTCTGCCTTAGCCAACATCATCTCATAAGCAGAACTGGGCAAAATTGTTCAAGTATTAGAATTAACCATCAAAGTATGAAGTATTTAGCAAAGGTTCCACTTCAGTTCAATAGTTGGCTCTTCTCTAGGGATAGATTCAGATATCAAGAACTGTGTACAGGACAGAACCACATATAGGTATGCATGAGAGAGAGAGAGAGAGAGAGAGAGAGCTTGCTTAACCTGTTTATTCAAAGGAAGCAACTTTGGCTTCTCTTAGCCTGTCTAAGCTGCTGCCATCGATACCTTGAATCCACTATTAAGTAAAATTACCAGTATAAGGACACTGCTTTCTAATGGTGTGACAGTTGTCTACCAAGTGCCTTAATAAGAGGGCAGTATACAGTAGTGTGGACAGCATGGATGCACTGGAAGAAAGGATGCTTAACCCTTCGGCAAGTGGGGTGAGAGGTCATCATACCACTGAAAGTTAAATAAATTGTAAAATGTACACATGCTTATTTCAGGTATTTTTCTTTTTTAATTTTTCTACAAATATTGGCCCTGTGCCTCTAAAATCATGGGCAATGCACCTGTGATAAAGAAGTCTACAGAACTCACCCATGAGTCATGCTCCAGAGAAGCCATGAAGCCACCTGCAAAGGTGCCTCTAGGTTCACACCCACCCTACCCTGGAACCTTTTACAACACCAATCAGGATTCAGAGTGTCTGTGTTGGACCTGAGATTTTAGGACCCTAGGCCAGCCCTAGGAGATGCCGTATGTCACATGAATAGAAAAGGTCTGAAGCTCTATGGAAGTACATGTAGCTCTTGTCAGCACACTAATTCCTCCTGCTTCTCTGCCGTTCATTCTTTCCCCCCTATGTCAGAGTCTCAGGTAGCTTAAGCTGGCCTCATACACTCCATTCTCAGCCTTAAATAACTCTGAGAGCCTCTTGTCTCTGCTTCCTGATTGCTGGAATTACTTTCTTCTTTTCTGCTTCCCCCCTTAATCTCTCTCTCTCTCTCTCTCTCTCTCTCTCTCTCTCTCTCTCTCTNNNNCTCTCTCTCTCTCTCTCTCTCTCTCTCTCTCTCACACACACACACACGCACACAATCATGCCCTCATCCTTAAAACATGATTGCATCCCTTTAGCCTCTGCAGTGGGTGAATATAAATTTCCAAAACAACAAGGATCAATTCTCAGCCGAGTGGTCTAAGTGTAGAAGCAAGGCTACGATCAGCAGCAGTGCCTGCAGTCTCTACAGCTTCGTTTTCTCCCTGCTTCTGCATTGGGCTAGCGTGTCCTGTACATGTTGGATTCAATTTTCTGGCGCAGGCCGCGGGGTTGTTCAAGAACCATGTCTGTGAGAGTGGACTTCTGTGCTGCTTTTCAAAGTCGTCCTTTCCTCCTATCTTGCAGAAGCCGCAGGGAGACCTGCCTAAGCTCAGCCTACTTCCACTTTCCGCTGTACGCGCCCTGACACTTTTCTGGCAGCTGCTGATTTCGTGCCGAGCTGAGAGAAACATAGGAAGCACGGCTACATTTCTGCCTGGAAGAGCCAGGGACAGGATGAATTGTGATTTCTTTCCCTGAGACACGGAAGGGTGATTGGTGAGAAATGAAACAGGCCAGCGATCGCTCTTCACTGAGGGCCAAGTCCATGAGCAATCGCTACTTCAGCCCCCAGTAGTTCCTGGACAAGGCTGAAAATAAATCAGAATTCTAAGGGAAGAAACGGTCCGTGCTTTCCAACGCTGGGAAAATGGGAGCTCTGTTACGGTTTGACTGTTCTCTCTCTTCTTAACTCTATCCAAGCTCACTGGCTCTCTGTGCAAACAGAGATCACAAGATTGAATTGATGAGAAAAAGTGAGTTCAAGTTCTTTTTTGTAGCATTTTTTAAGGAGTATTTTTTCTAACAATGCAGAGATGTAGAGATGTATGTCTGAGTGTACAGAAGATAAAGAAATAGATGACTGAAATGAACAAGATTGTGTAGTGTTGTTTTACATAAACTTGACACAAGCTAGAGTCATTTGGGAAGAAGGAACCTCAGTTGAGAAAAAGCCCCCAACAGCAGTAATTACTTTAGCCTGTGGACAAACCTATGGGACACTTTCTTGTCATATATATATATATATGACAAGAGTTGAATCAGATGTATTATATGCTGCAGCAAATTAAGATAACCAATGTATAGATTTCATTCGTCTATTTCTTTAAATTGTTGCTGCAGCCTCCCCCATCCTCTCCTCCCAGTCCCTCTCCCCACTTCATCCCCAAATCCCTACTCTGTTCATCCAGGAAAGGGAAGGTCTCCCATAAGTTTCCCTAAAACTTGGCATATCAAGCTGCAGTAAGACTAAGCCCTTCCCCATGTATTAAGGCTGGGTAAGGCAATCCAGTATGATGAGTAGGGCTCCAAAATTCAACAAAAGAGTTGGAGGCAGTCCCTGTTCCCATTTTAAGAGTCCCACAAGATGACCAAGCTACACAACATATATGCAGAGTGCCTAGGTCAGTGTCAAGCAGGTTTCTTGGTTGTCATTCAGTCCTGGAAGCCTCTGTGAGCCTAGGTTAGTTGACTGTGTGAACCTTCCCATGGTGTCCTTGACCCTTCTGTCCCACCATACTCCTTTCTCCCCCTCTTCTGCAGGATTCCTTAATGCTGCCTAATGTTTGGCTGTGGTACTCTGCATCTTCCTCCATCAGTTGCTGGATGGCACCTCTCTGATGACAATTGGGCTAGGCAGCAGTTTGGTCACAGAAGACTGCCAGTTCAGGCTAACTTATTAGCCTTTGTAAGGGGTTCAAGCTGAGGTCCTCACTATGGACTCCTTGGAGATTCCCCTGCCCCAAGCTTCTACCCAACCAAAAATGTCTCCCTAGCAGTTCCCCTCAGCACGCTCCCCTTCTTCTTCCCCCTCCTTTCTTCCCCCAACCTGGTCGCTCAAGTTCCCATCCCCTCACCCTCAGTCAGCTCACAAAGTCTCTTCTATTTCCCCTTCCCAAAGAGATCTGGGTGTCCCACTCATGAATTTTCCTTGTTACCTAGTCTCTCTAGGTCTGTGGATTGTACCATAGTTATCATTTAATTTACAGGTAATATCCACTTATGAGTGACTACATATCATGTTGTCTTTCTCGATCTCAGTTACCTCATTAAGAATGATTTTCTTTTCTACTTCTATCCATTTGCTTCCAAATTTCCTAGTGTGCTTGTTTTCAACAGCGGCATAATATTCCGTTGTATAAATGTAGCACATTTTCTTTACCCATTCCTTGGTTGAAGGACATCTAGGTTGTTTCCAGGTTCTGGCTATAATAAATAAAGCTACTATGAACATAGCTGAGCATGTGTCCTTGTGGTGTGATTGAGCATCCTTTGGGTATATATCCAGAGCAGTATAGCTGGATTTTGTGGGAGTTTGATTCTTATTTTTTTATGAGAAACTGCTACACTGACTTCCAAAGTGCCTGTACAAGTATGCACTTCCACTAGCAATGGAGGAGTGTTCCCTTACTCCACATCCCCTGCAGCATGGGCTGTCACTTGTATTTTTGATCTTAACCTTTCTAACAGGTATAAGATGGAATCTCAGAGTTGTTTTGATTTACATCTCCCTGATGGCTAAGGATGCTAAACATCTCCTTAAGTGTTTCTCGACCATCTGAGATTCTTCCATTGAGGATTTTCTGTTTAGATCTGTACTGAATTTTTTAATTGGATTGTTTGGTTTGCTGATATCTAGTTTCTTAAGTCCTTTATATATTTTGGAAAACAGCCCTCCATCATATGTGTGGTTAGTAAAGATCTTTTCCTATTCTTTAGGCTGCTCATTTGTCCTATTGACAGTGTCCTTTCTCAATTTCATGAGGTCTCATTTATTGTCCATCTGGGTGCCTGTGCTATTGGAGTTCTGATCAGGAAGTTGTCTCTTTTGCCACTGCTTCAAGATTATTTCCCACTTTCTCTTCTATCAGGTTCAGTATATCTGGATTTATGTTGAGATTCTAGATACACTTGCACTTGAATTTTGTGCAGGGTAATGGATATGGATCTATTTTCATTCTTCTACATGCTGACATACAATTAGACCAGCACCATTTGTATAAGATGCTTTCTTTTTTCAATTGTATAATTTTGGCTTCTTTGTAAAAAAAAAAACCCAGGTGTCTGTGGGTGTGTGATTTTATACATTGGTCTTTGACTCTATTCCATTGATCCACTTGTCTATTTCTAAGGCAATACTATTTGGTATTTATTATTATAGCTTTGTAGCAGAACTTGAAATTAGGGATGGTGATACATTTGAAAGTTCTTTTATTGAACAGGATTGTTTTAGCTATTGATGTGGGATTCCTCTCTGTATGCTGTGAATACCATTGGTTAATAAAGAAACTGTCTTGGCCTTTGATAGGGCAAAAGAGTAGAACTAGGTAGGAAAAACTAAACTGAATGCTGGGAGAAGGAAGGCGGAGTTTAGAGATGCTGTGGAGCTGCCAGAGGCGAAAGAACCTTGTCAGTAGGCCACAAGCCTCATGATAAAATATAAAATAATGAAAATGTGTTAATTCTAGATGCAAGAGCTAGCTAGCAATATACTTAAGTGACTGGCCAAGCAATTATTTAAATAATATGGTTTCTGTGTGATTATCTCAGCAATCTGGGTGGCTGGGAAGTGAATAAGCAGCCTTGGCAGGACGAAAACCTCATACAATAAGCTGTCCTGTTTTTGTTTGTTTGTTTTTCCATATGAAGTTGACTATTGTTCTTTCAAAGTCTGTGAAGAATTATGTTGGGATTTTAATAAGAATTTCATTGAATATGTAGATTGTTTTTGGTAAGATAGCTATTTAGCCAGAGGGGTCAAGGACACCACAAGAAAACACACAGTTTCAACTAACCTGGGTTATAGGGCTAACAGAGACTGAATCAAGGAGCTTCCATGGGACTGACCTAGGCCCTCTGCATATATGTTACAGTTGCATAGCTTGGTCCCCTTTTGGGACTCCTAACAGTGGGAACAGAGACTGTTTCTGACTCTTTTATTCAACTTTGGGACCCTGCTTCTCAAAGTAGGTCTTCTTGTCCAGCCTTAATACATGTGGGGGTGCTTAGTCTTACTACAACTTGATAAGCAATGTTTTGTTAGTACTCATGGGATACCTGCCTTTTCCTAAACAGAAATAGAGGAGGAATGGACTGGTGATAGTGGGAACAGGGTGAGGGAGGGACTGGGAGGAGAAGAAGGAGGTAAAACTGTGGCTGGGACATTAAATAAATAAATTTATTTTTTTAAATGCAGAAGAAAATAGACATCTCACATCTGTAGCCTAAAGCCAAGGAAGACGAAAGTCCAGTTTCTCTCAGTTGAAAGCTTAAAAGAAAAGCTGGCTTCTGGAGATTTGAAGGTTTAAAGCCTGAATTCTGAATATCTAATCAAATGTGGTTACAGTGAGTTTTTTAAAAGCCATCAGATGGGGTTTAAACGGGAACTACGGCCGTACAGGGGCTGTCTCTTGAGGAATGCACACAAAGAGGGCAAGAGAGCATAATAACTAAATGAAGGAAGAAGGATCAAGGCTCAAGCAATGGCTCTCAACCTTCCTAATGCTACGGCCCTTTAATTCAGTTTCTCATGTTGTGGTGACCCCGACTATAATTTTATTTCCATTGCCACTTCATAATTGTAATTTTGCAGCTGTTATAAATTGTGACACACACATTGCTGGTGATAGTAGTTTGCCAGAGAGGTCTTGACCCACAGGTTGAGAACTGTTGGTCTAGAAGATCTGTCGTAAAAACCCATGACTTATGGATCAAAGGCTTTTGTTGGCACACTTGTAATGGACCTGAGGCAGGTGAATTATGAGTTCAAGACTAGCCTGTGTTACTTAATAGCACCATGTCTCAAACAACAAATCAAACAGATTAAAACCTGTGTTGTGTCCATTAACAGACATAATTATTATTCTTGGTCTGTATTCTCTATCCCTGGGAATCACCATTAAACTTCAGAAATCTCTCAAGTATAATGAGCAACCAACTGTGGCAAATTGAAAGGCAAGTCAGCTGTCTACAGTGGTCTTAAGAGGGTGACTATGGAAGGCTGCAGTCTGGGTTTTCTCAGGATGGTGGTGTGGGAGTCAGTTCTGTAAAGTGTGCTGAGCATCTCTGACATCTTTGATTAGAAACATGAAATAATGGAATAAAAAAACAGCTTAACTATCCCTTGACAGTTAATATGGAACTTGTGGGTTATGAATTAGGTGTTGTACAATTGGGGGTTCTTGAAAGAAAGGGGCTTCTTCAAACCACCAGGAGAACAATTGCAGAGGGAAGAGAGGAGGTAATGTTTGTAGATCCTGGATCTATTTATTCTCTTTTCCCTAGAGTATACTCCAAGTACTGGCTCTAGCTTTCTCCTAGCCTTAGGCTGCTTAGATGTGTGGCTGGGCTACCCCAAGTACCTTAGTTCCTTAACTGTCGCTTAAGATATTATGGTTGTTATGTGTTTTCTCATAGGGAGTTTATTTCTTTTCACCCCAGATTGACGGTCTAATAAGGGATTATTAGACTGAAATCAGTGACTTTATTGGGATTATTTACTGGGACATGGGCATCTTATAGGCAACTGTGTTACCTAAGCATCTCCTTCTTCTAGTCAAGCCCTTCACAGCTTCTGCTTACATGTTTCCTGAGTGACATACGAAATGCATTCCTGTCTGATGGAAAAAAAATGTTAAACCACTGACCCACATTTACATATTTCCATCGGGAGCATATACAGGAGAAATTTGTATAGTTAAAATGAAAGGAAGAACATTAAAATACCCAGGAATGGAGTGTGCACAGGCATTTTGATGTTACTTTGTTTTCAATGCTTGGGACTGAATCTCATTTACTTTTATGCTAGGTAAACACTCTGCCATTGGTCTGCACCCCAAGACTCACCCAGTCTTTTTAACCATAAGCTGCCAAGTGAGGCAGACATTAGGTTTCACCAGGTTAATGGATGAACCCTTAGGTTTTTCATGGTGAGTTAACTGTGAGAGCGTTTAAAAGATAAACTACCTTGAAATCACCCAGCCGTTTGCTAAGTGTCAGACAGCCTGGATTTGGGCATGAATCAGATTTGGACAAAGTAAGTAAACATGTCTGTCAGTCAGGGACCAACTGGAAGGTCAGAGGAAGAGACCTGCAGGTATTAGTCATCACATTGTATAACGAAGCCTGAGGGTCTTGACACTAGAGAAAGGGAGTATATCCGGAGACAGAGTGATATGGATGTCCTTCTGTACGCTGCTGTAACATGAAGGGGGGGGCTTGTATGGGGCCTGCTTATTGTTTTTTTTTTTTTGTCCTGCCTGGTTCCCCATAGCT
>LOEQ01005354.1:79994-91767 GCA_001685075.1 Bramus lutescens
CCTGTCTGGTTTTCCCGCCTATACTTCCTGCCTGGCCAATCAGTGTTTATTTAAAACATGATTGACAGAATAAGACAATTCTCCCGCACCATGCTGCAAATATGTGTTGCTTTTATTGGTTGATGAATAAAGCTGTTTTGGCCTATGGCAGGGCAGCATATAGCTAGGCAGGAAATCCAAGCAGAGATACAGGGAGAAAAAGGATGGAGTCAAGAGAGACAGCAGCAGCCACAAGAGGAGTAAGATTCCAGAGCATTGCCAGTAGGCCACAGGCCCCATGGCAATATACAGATTAATAGAAATGGATTAATTTAAATGTAAGAGCTAGCCAGTATTAAGACTGAACCATTGACCAAACAATTATAATTAATATTAAGCCTCTGAGTGATTATTTTATAAGTGGTTGTGGGGCCCAGTCAGACACAGAAAAGCTCCCAGCTGCAGCAGTGAACTGAGTTATGGGTCCAATATGGAACTGACTCCCAGCAGTGCTCTTCTAGAAATAGAATGGGTCCAACGGGAATGAGAATCAATTCTTTAAGTGCATATGTAAGACATCTAGCTGGATGATATTAGCATTCAGACTGCCTATGATCCAAATCTTTCCATGATTTAGCCAATATTATCTTCTGCATTCTCATGATGAAGGAATTTTTATGTCGATATATACATGCACATGCTATTTTCCATCCAAAAAGAGAAACTATGTATGTAAGTCGAAGTAAATCCTTTCATGCTATTCCTCTTAATTGATTTGGCATAGAACTCACCTTATAGTATTACATATCTTATATTAATATTTAATTAATATAGTGTACTATTCATTTATACTCATAAACTTATTGACTCTTCAATTAATGCTGCTCTGCAAAGTGGTGCATTGAAAGAGCATCACCTTTTTTGGGCTTTAGAGAAAGATCCAGAAACAGAAACTGAGGCGGAGGGAAGGGAACCAAGTCATTCCAAGAAAACAGAGCAAGTCTAAGACTCTTTTCTCCAGATGTGGGTTTCACTTTTTACTTGTCTGTAGCTCTACTCATAAGGACAGAGATCCTATTTTATTAGAGACGTGCCCTTGTGACCTCACTTAACTTTAATTACCTACCAAATACCCAGTCTCCAACTAAGGTCACATTAAAGGTTAAGCTTTAGCATAAATTTGGGTGCTACAGCTCAGACATTCAAAGTTGTAAATGTAAACTAAATTTCAGTGTTTTATCAAATGAATCTATGCCTGCCATGAGACTTGTACGTCATTTTTTTCTTCACCTACTTCCTTCCAAACAATTCCTTATTTGTTTCTTTTCTGAGAAATACTTTCCCCGTGATCAAAGTGACCAGAAGCCAGAGGTGGTGTTTGAAGTTGCCAACATTAAACCTTTTGATTGATCCAGCGTATTTGTCAGCTGAGCAAGGAGGAGAGGTATCAGTGCTACTCAAATGAATAGCTCAGAGCTGTAGAAACCTAGCTGGCTTGGAAAAAGTTTTCTCTCTGGAGTTAAATTAATCACCGAACTAACCTATCCCGCATGGTTTCAACTAGTGGCACCCACAGAGGCAGGGTAACAAGACCTTGATTACTTTGCTATTTGTAGGTTTTCCTACCACATGTGGTATGCATTCATCAGTCCTAGCTGGAACCAATTACCAGAGCAAATGGACTCACCATCGTTGGCACAATCAGCTGAGGTTAAACAAAGTTCTAATTAGACCCTGCAAAGTCTAGTAATAGAGTTATCATCAGGGAGGACAGTGAGAATGGAAACAAATTCTTTACAACTTCCGGTCCCTACCTAGCTCCAATTGCAAGAGAGCTATCAGACCTTATGGTCAGGGGTATAATTGCCAACAGCTGGGATTTAGCTTTCTAATGACTGAAAAGCAAAATGTTAATAATAGTAGAGCAAAGAAAATATGAGGAAAAAAATGCCTGAGAAATTGTTAATGGTGTACTAGAGAGTTTAAGTTTGGGGAAGAGGATGATTACTTTAATATGCAATGTGGATGATGATTTTTTTCTCCTGTACTTTCCAAAGATGTTCTATAAAGAGAAGAATTATGAATTACAAAGTAAAACATGTGTCACAGAGCAAAATTGCTGGAATCCTGTTCTCTGTTTGACCTTTAGAAAGATCTAGTGTCTTGTGCCTTTCTCTTCAACTGTAAATGAATGCTAAAAGTAACTGCCGCACAGTGCTGTTCCAAGAATCATATTAGAACATATACAGAGGCCAGAAAATTGGAGCTGGCACAGACCAAGTGGAAAGGATGGATGTCTTGGCCATCATCATTATGATCAACTGGTTTTATGCGGCTCATAATGTTCTTAGCCTTCTGGTGATGAGCCTCTGTAAATAATGCACAAGAATGGTGTAAATGAAATCTGTTCATGAGAGGTTCTCCATCATGATTAGTTTTGTCAGTGTGACATCTAGAGTGGGCATGGGTAGCCTGGGGGTGATGAAATCTTCCTCTGGATCTTCTCTCCGGTTAAAAACTGTGCATTACTCAGCCCGTCATATTTTTTGTTTGTGCTTTGGTTACCAGAAAATTACAAGGTGATTCTCAGTCACAGCGACTATTAATGTCTGTGGTGTTTATTTATTGCCCATTCTTTAGCATTTAATTTTCTATTATAAAGCTAAAGAGCATAAAGCAACATGATTGAACATAACAGATTTTTAAAGAGGCAGGAAGTTCATTAATTTCTTAATGTATCTACTTATTCTATTTGTCTATTATGTTCCTGCTGCATTTTAAGGCTTTTTGGAGGCCCAAAGTTTAGCTTATGATTTTCCTGTTTATTTTTTCCTCGCTCATGTAAAAACTTTACTAGATTTCTATCTGCCTGTGTCCAATACACCAGACGCCAAAGGTTCACAAATAACTTAGACTTGGTCTTTATCTTTAGTGCTGTTCGATATTCCAATGGTGTAACTTAAAATTAACACCAGGAGGTTCCAGGTGCATAAGTGTGTGAGACAGGAGGGCAGGAAGTTTCTCCTGTCTTGTTCACTGCTGTATACAGCTGTGCTAGGAGAAGATTTGGTGCACATGTAATATTCTGCCAATGAACTGCTGACCTAGGCAGGTTACATATATTAAAATGTTAGCATCGCTATTTAACAAAAATAACCTTATACACGTCAAGGGCTGTACTAAGCATTTCAGCACCACATAATAAAGATAGTTACTAAAATTTTAATAATATTGTGTGTGAACACAGAAATCTGAAGAGTTGGATAACTTTCCAGTGGTCCACAAACAAAACATGTGGACTAGACAGAGGTCTACTGAGCCCCAATACCTGGTGTGGGAAGTCCTTCTGTATACGTGTTGCTTTTATTTGTTAATAAAGAAGCTGTCTTTGGCCAATGGCTTAACAGAATATAGCCTGCTGGAAAAGATATAGAGAGTGAGTAAGCACAGTCAGTGAGAAGCCATGTACCCTCGGCCAGAGACAGACACGAGTGTCCAGTCAGAACCTTGCCAGTAGGCCACGAACCTAATGGTAAAATATAAAATAATAGGAATGGGTTAATTTAAGTAGTAAGAGCTTGCTAGGAATACACCAGAGTAATTGGTTAATCAGTGATTTAAATAATATAGTTTCTGTGTGATTATTTTGGTTCTGGGCAACCGGAAATGAGCAAACAGCCTCTCCCAGCAAATAGCTATATATGTTACCATTACCCCATCTGTCGTGATACTGTCTGGTCCTAATATGACCAGAATCAGGGAATTGTTTCTGTACTTTCTTAAATATTGTAACACATGTTTTAAAGCAGGACACAGTTAGTGGGAGTCAGGTAATCCCGAATACCATGGTTCCATGCTGTGTCACATAGCTGCTTGCAAGCCTAGAGAATTATGTCATGCACTTAAACTCTAGAAAAAGTTCATATCCTCTTGGGACATGCCACAAGGTTGTGGCTCTTAGGTTTATAGCATAAAATACGATGGCAGTAAAATGCCTGTTTAAATAAATTGAGCTACAAAGTCAGTCAGCTGGGAATGGAATCAGGTGACACACCTACCCAGTGGCTGGAGTTTGGAGCGCTTTCCTGTCCTGCTTAATTCTTATGTGGAACCACTGTAGACAAATTCCTGAGCTGCGACCACAATTCCTATTCCTGCTGTTCATTCCTTCAATAAACCTTGTCCTCTGCATGTAGAATCCGAGGCCTGCTTCCAGATAGTAGAATTTGACTGAGGTAAAGAAAGTTCACATGTAAAATTCAAGTCCCAAGCCAGTTAATTTAGAGTTAATCAAAAGGTAGGTCATTCTAGATGGTCCCAACTTAATGAGGTTTTTATAAAGAGACTGGGTCCTTCTGAAGTGGCAGATTATCTTCACATGTGCATTTCAGTCAGCGACCGTGTCAGAGAAAATGTAGTGAAGAAACATGGCAGCTTCCAAGAATATAAGGAACCATTGGGAATTGTGTAGAGTCTTCAGTATCTAAGGCTGCTCTCTAAAAAGCTCAGGCGTATAGCCACAGAGCTTAAGAAATTGAATTCTGCCAACATCCAGGTTGAGTTTCAAAGCAGATTGTTCTTTAGTGAAGCCTGAAGATGCTAACACAACCTGGCTGACACCTTAATCACAGCCTTGTGACATCCTAACAGATTCTTAGCGATGCTATGCCTGGACATCTGGCCCCTGGAAACAGCGAGGTCATGTGAATTGTTGTAAGCTGTAAAATCTGTGACAGTTTATTGCACAGTCATTAAAATCTACTATGTGTACCTAAGTGACGTCCCAGTTGTAATCCTCAGGGGTTAGCTGGCCTTACTGACAAGTCTCCAATTATAAGAGTTAAACGTTGAAGTTCTTTTAAAGATAATGCCCTATCACCCACTCATACGTAGCAAAGATCTTTTATTAAAAAACACTCTCTCTCTCTCTCTCTCTCTCTCTCTCTCTCTCTCAGAGAGACTGAGACTATTTTATTAGCTGAAGCAGATTTTGAGGCACCAGCCTTCACAGTGGTTGACAAACTAAAGAAAGGAAGATGAAATACAGAGAGGTGTCCAGAGGAGAATCGTGTTGGGTGACCCCACCATGACACCCTTCGCACAGTGAAAACAGCAATGTAGTCACTGTTTCGGATGGGAGTCTCACCATAAAGAATTTGGAATGTATGTCAATATACTTCGGTTGGTTTAGTGACACAATGATTTTGCTTCACTGACTGTGGAATTCTCATTTGTGCTTAGAAATACAAGCAAATTAAGGCTTCGTATTAATTTATTTATGCTGTATCTACATTGGGGCATCCCTCCTTTACAATCTTGTCAAGAAACTTTCCTTTCACCCTCTCTCTCTTCTTTATTCTTTCCTCCTTTTTCTCTTCCATCATTTCCTAGGTTCTAGCTGCATTTTTTCACCTACCTTTTCCCTAGGCTTTTATTTCTCCACTTCCAAAAGCAAAAAAGATCCTAGCTTCTGTGTGTTTTCATGGAAACTCCTGACTTTTTTGGGGGGGTGCTGGGGGCTGCAGCTCAAATAATGAGGCAGTCTGTGACTTACCAATCCTGGCCATAGACATTGATGATCTAGCAGACCAGGCTTGGGCTGCAGCCTTCTCCAGAACCAAGAGCAAAATTGACCCCAGGCATCATGCATTGATATTCCGTTATCAAACAGCTATCAAACAGGGAGATGCAGAGACATTTTCCAAGATGGAGAAAATCTGCATAGTGGGGTGTGGAGGTCAGGAAACAAACAGAATTTCACAAGATTAGTAGGATTTGGCAAAAAGAGAGAACATTTGTGGTCTACTATTTACTGAAACTTTAATTTCTAGTATATACAGCTTATAGCCATGTTGTGGAAGAGATTAGCAACTGTCCAAACAGGCATAAGTCACCAAGAATAGAAGCATGGAATCTATAGTGATGCTAATGCATCAGGACTACTTTAATTAAACTATGAAATGCAAATACAGGCTAATAATTTATGGTACTGAAAAGTGGAGTTAAGCTATATCTCTTAAATATATGTATAATAAAGGGTCATATTGTGTCTTTACCATCTACTTGAGTCCTTCTTTACCAGTCCTTTGTATTTGCCTGGAAATTTTTTGGCCATCAAATGTTAGCTATTGTAGTATTCCTAATAGGAAAAAATATTGATATTATGTTCCCATTATGTTATTATTCTGACAACTTTCAAGAGAGCAATCAAAAAACCACTTTGAAGAAATCTTGGTAGACTTAATAGGCTATCTATATATCACTGAAGCTTGAAAGACTGATAAGTAAAGAAAAATAAAGTATCAATAAATGATACTGGTACATCTTCATTTGGAGCATAACAATGTGAGGCAATCATTCTCTTAGTTAAACATGTATGGCTATGTGTTATACATATATTTTATGCTTGAATAAATATAATTTTTATATCTTTATTATATATATTATGTATTTATCTATAAATAGATAATTTAATATTGCACACCGCTTTGGATAAATAAAAAAGTGACATTTACAAATAATAAACAACATATTCTCTAAGTGTTGGGATAACGGATAGCCATTTATAATGTAAGCATTTTATATTCATATAAATTTGAGGTGGAATAAGGATGTAAACACTTATAGAATTACAAAGCAATAGAATATGCAAAAATACATTTAATAACTGTACCATATGGGAAGAGATTTTTAGAAATGACACCAAACCTGGAAGCCATAACAGCAAACATTGGTCCATTGTCTAAACACTGAAATTTTCTAAGTAGTAAAAGAAATGGTAGGAAAGGGAGACAAAGAGTTGCAGGATGGAAGAGAACATTCACAGGATATGTTATAAAGAAAGTATGTCTCATCCCTCTGATGGGGAACCTTGTTAGCCAATCATCTTTAAGGGGTGGGTCTTAGTTAAGGCGTGGCTTCACTGGCACCCAGAATAAAATGTGTGCTTCTCCAGGTGCGCTCTCTGTGCCTTTTCCCGCGGGACATTGCTGTCCTTGGATTTCTCGTTTCCTGTTTCGTGAGTTTTTCCCCCTATAATAAATAAAATTGTTTTTATCCTTAGCTAGCCTGGTTATTTCAACATCCCTCTTATACAGAGGTGTCTCGAGCAAATCAGTAAGCATAAAAGCTTCTCAGGCCTCAGTAGATGCGAGCCACGTGGCTCAGTCACAAGGAGTTCCTTCAGGAGTCATGTGGCCACAAGGCCCTGGCAAGGTGCTCTGGACTGCTCTGGATGAGGTGAAGTATGAACCGCACATTTCCTCTCTTCCTCACTGAGCTGACTTCAGAATTCTCAGCTGCAAAGAAATGTATCCTATAATAACTGGTCACGGCAGACTGGGGGCCAGCCATCAGCTCTACCTCCCTGTGGAGTTAAGGAACACACCTGGCTTGTGCTTGGCACGCTGAAACCATTTTCTCTTTTGCTGTGAATCTTACTCCAGAAAGGGAATTAGGAGGAGGGGCTAGTCAGGGATACATCGTCACTAGGGCAGTTTCTCAGAATGTCCCCTCTCTAGCCAGCTTAGCCCTTCATTAGAGTTTTCTCTCCTGTAATCTTTCTTTAATCTACCTTTTTTTGCCCGGTACCTTATGTGGAGTATGCACTCAGAAAATTCTCAGCAAGCTTGAGCAAATGATTTAACACTTGATGGAATGCAAATCACTAGCCTGCTGTACCTTTTCCATCTGCAGAGTTCAGGATCTGTGGCTAAAGTATTTATGGGAAAATAAAATCAAATAAAATGCCAAGCTTTGAGTCCCTGGTGGTGGTTTCAGCCCACAGTAGCCTTTACAGAGACTCAGGACTGTATTTTATTAGCTGGTTCAAACAACGCCTTAAAGATAAACCTCTACTTTTAGATCCTTCAAACGATGACAGGCTGCGTTTTTTCCGAAGACCCATAAAAACAAGTAGAATAAACTGTGACAATTTCATAGGAAAAGTGGAGGTACAAAACTATTCAGACATTTAATTAAAGAGATTGGAGTATATGTCAACTCTTTTTAAAGAACTTTATGGCCCATATATTCATACTACAGGTAAACTGGAGTTTTTCACTCTTAAAAGTTGTGTGATATTTAGATATTCGAGCAGATGATATTTAAAATTTTAGATGACACATGTTAGCAGGTTTATAAACTTTTTACATTTCTGGTATTCTTCTGCTGTATTTACAGAGGCTACATTTTGATTTGACCTTTCTCTGTTTCTTTAGGCACAGTGAGAAATGCCTCTTTCTATGCAACAAATTCTCAATTGCTAAAAGCTTCCTTTAACTCTGTATGCTGTCATTTGACACCACTCTGCCCTCTGCTTTCACTCGTATTTGATTTAACAATATCAGAATTCATTGTCTTCTTTAAATATGCAAATGTGGGTTTTACTTCTAAAGTTCACAAAAACAGATCATACAGAACTATGTGACTTTAGACAGTGTTAAACTGAAGAGATAATAAGGTCTTTGTTGCTATTTCTGTAAAGAATTTCACATGCATGAAGGTTTGGGTTTTTTTTTTTGTTTGTTTGTTTGTTTTTTCCCAAGAGGGCAGCTGTAATCTAAGCTAATAGCATCAGGGTCAAGGTAGCCTTAAGGTAGGATAACCTAAAAGATGTGTTTGTGGATGACTTGAAATCCAGCAATCGATCAGTGACTGGAAAATACATTACTAAGGCTATATAAGATCATCTTAAGGATGATATTCTGATAAGAAAAATGATTTAAGCATTTGTTAATTCCATAATGAATAAGATATGGCTGGTGGGAAACTGTTCTTGAATCTAACGTTCTGATTTTATTCTTTAAAAGCTGGGCTTTGTTTGTTTTCAGTGTCTAAGGAAATCACTTAACTCTTCCAGCTGGATCATGGGTGGGGGAAGGAAAATTCAGATCAGTTGCATCACGGTGATTTAATGTGGTACCTGGACTTTTTACAGGAACTGACGGTTACATTTTATTCTGCAACATGTCTCTTCAACAGTAAAATACTTGTCTTTGTACCCAACAGCTTGGTCACTTCAGGTTTATCCACTGTTTTTCTTTTTCTGGAGAGTTTGCATATTATAGTCTAACAGGAAAGTGTGCAAGACATTGCTCCAGCCTCATCATTTCACACTGATGAAACTTGAAGAATAAAATCAGTAGAGTATGCCATTATCTGACAGTAATGTAATCTGTTCAAAAGGCGCCATTGTAAAAACTCATCATTTACTTATGAATAACTAACCTTGGTTGCATGCAGTTACATTTAAGCTATTCTTTGTAACTGGTGACATTCTAGTTAAAGTGGTACTGGCTTTTCTTCCTTTCACTTGGCCTTGTTTGCTTAGCTCTCGTGAGGCTTTCACTTAGGGCATTTCTTGAAAAATAATATGGTTTGTGGCTCAAATCTTTTGACAGCAAAAACTTACAAGTAGACAAACCATATCAGATTCTTGTGCTCACTTTTGGGGGGCTTTGTTCCTCCTGCTGGGCTGTTGTACCCAACTCCAACATGATAGTTTTGCTTAATCTTATTTTATTTTGTTGTGTTTGGTTGTTATCGCTTAGAAGCCTGTTGTTTTCTAATGAGATACAGAAAAGGAATGGATCCCAAGAGGAAGGGAGGTAGGGAGGAACTGGGAGGAGTAGAAGGAGGGGAAACTGTAATTAGGATATATTGTGTGAGAAAAGAATCAATTTTCAATAAGAGGGAAAAACATAATAGGATATGTGAGGATTGTTTTTTAAATGTCAACCCAACTGAATTGAGAAATTCATAGGAGATTAATAAAGCATGCCCCCTGCGTATTTCTGGAAGGGCATTTCCAGACTCACTGACTAAGGGAACAAAATATAACCTGAATGTGCGATGCAGCGTCCCATAGACTGGGGCATGGAATGAATAAATGGTCATAAGGAGAGGATCCGCTGATGGAGGCATTTTAACTCTACTTTCTTCTGTATTGATGTGAGCTGCTACACTCTGCCATGCCCTACCCTCCTGATGGATTGCAACCCCTGTAATTGAGAGCCTAATAAATCCTCTTCACTTCAACTTATGTCGGATGTTTGCCACAGCAGCGAAAGTCTGACCAAAACAAACAAACAAAGTAACCCCCCCAACAAATAAACAACAACAGAAACAACAAAAGAAAATAAATAAAGAATATCAAAGAGCCTGATAACAAAGATCATCAGTTACAGCCTTCCTGGTCAGAATGGAATATCCAAAACATAGAATTATCATTCTATGATTAAAGAGAGAATTGCTTTGAGTACATTATCCAGCTAAGACGTTTAATGACTGTTAATTTACTACTTATAAACTAATCTGATCACAAAATAAGAAATTTGATGATTGTAATCCAACTCATGTCAACAGCAGATAATAAATACTCCTTATTCTGGAGGCTTATACATAATATTTATTCAAATACAGATGGGCTTTGCAGGAATCCCAGGACTGAATGAAACACAATTTGCTTACAAATGAGCTGAGCTCATATGATACACGAACAGTCACTGATCCCTAATTATAGCAGGGGTTGCCTTGGCGTTACTTTCTTTTCCAAGAGAATTGTCCCTGTGCTGAGGATGGGGGTCCTTCTGTTTGGGATAGAATATTGTTAGTCGTGTTTGTACTGTTACTGTGACATGATATGTGATTTAAAAGTCACCTCAAAGGACTTAGGCTCTTGATTCCAGAACTTTTAGTTCATTGGTTGCTTCTGTTATTTTTGTGCCTGTGCTGAGACAGAGCATTATGGCAAGAAATGTGTAACAGAATAAAGCTGCTGATACGAAGGGGTGGACGATAGGGTGGAAGCAAAGAGGCTGCGGCTATAGCCCTAAGATAATCTTCAAGGGCATTCTTGTGGTCCAGCTTCCTTCAACTAGGCCCTACCTATCGCAAATTACTTCTCTAAGATGCCCCATGTTGGTGACCAAGCTTGCTAGCTCATAAGCTTTCACTGAGCAATCAAGAGCTGACTTTCTGACTTGGCTTGTACAACTGTGAAGCTCTTTGTATCTGAAATTTTTCATTTAGCTCCTTGTATTTATATCAACTGAGGAAGATTAAGCAGAAACAATGGAGCCTCTGACCATGGAAGTGTTACACAATTAATATAAAGAGGCATTGTGGAGAAATATGGACAGAAAACAAGGACTCAGTTCTTAAGCTCTATGCTTTGTTTTAGCTCTGGATTTAGACAGAAGCGAACAGGAGAAAACACACTTACATAACTGAATTGACAGCATTGCTAGACATGAACTAATGGGATGTATTCCATTTGTTTATGTACAGATACACAGAACAAAGATATGATTTGGTGATTCTGTAATATATTTCCTAATTTTATTTTGAGTATTTTCTAGAAAATTTTTTATCTGTTTTAAATACTTACAATTTTATAACCTGTTTAACTTCTACAGAAATACTACAAGTTTTATTAACTGACCTCAAATTCAATGAATAGTAGCAATTTAATTTAATAATTAAAACCCAAGCCAATGAATATGTACACCAGAAGTTCAGCAAAATAACAAATTGAAACTACCTTTTAAAAAATATAACAAAGGTGGACCTATGTTTTCAAAAATGACCAGTATTCTCACTATTATTTGAATCAATCATAAACATTAATATAAGCATAAATAAATGTACACTGAGGGACTGTCTCAGATCCTAAACATAGCAATAGGACTTAGGTACTTAAATATTTGAATATTTTTCTTTTTTTAAACTATTTTATTTTATTTTATTTTTTTAATACTTTTTTATTAAAAATTTCCACCTCCTCCCATTTCCC